>BMAC01000367.1:965498-985309 GCA_014905375.1 Phtheirospermum japonicum
ACATAACCGATGCCTATAGTGACCTATAGGCATCGGTCGTTGTTGAGTAACCGATATCGATTTTTTAAGTATATGCATCGGTTTTGTTGTCAAGAACCGATGTATATAACAATGTTAAAAAACCGATGCCTAAATCTGATTATATGCATCGGTTTGCACAAACCGATGCAAAAATTTTTTGATAAAATAAAAATTCCAAAATTTCAAAATTTTATTTTAAAACCTGTCCAGAAAATTGATAATTACCATTTGCAAAAAATTAATTTAATAAAAAAAAAGCATTCTATTCAATAATAAATAATTCAAATGCAGAATTTCTCATCCTATCTAATAAAACTCAAGTTGAACTAATTATTTTCATCGCACAAGTATAGCAAACAAACCCCAACCTCATAGAATCTATCATGTTCAACAGCACAAAGCTCGTAAATAAAAAGCATCTCGTTTCCTTCCAAAGGAGAATCCCCAGAGCCTTTCCTCCATTCTTGTGTTGAAGTTTGGCTCCGAACAATACCTCGTTCTTGAATTCCAACTCTAAATCCTTAGACAACCTCTTTACTGCCATTTGTTTGTCATTCCATGCTTTTCCCTATGAATGAATAAAAGTCACATTATTAACTAAGAAAATCCAGAGGAAATCCACCGACGTCTTCATAATGTTCTTCACAAAGTTACAAAATAAATTACTTAATAACTTAGAAAAAGTAATTAAAACTAAGAGAAAAAATACATATATACGAGTAATTTACCGAGTAATGTATTCTGCCCATATCTCACGAATTTCGTTGATTGTTTCTTACTCGTATGGTTCAACTCTAAATCAGTCCTACACATTCTGATTTAAAATTTCAACTTGTCATTTTAAAAATAAATTTTAGGTTTGGAGTTTAAAAAATATTCCGTAATTCTTACTACTAAAAAATGAGTTTACACGTACCTTGTCTAATGAAGAACTCATAATGAGTTGGGAGCAAATGTCATACATATACCTCATGACATAATAACCACACTCATTACCTCCTCGTTGTTGATTACACTACAAAAATCATATGAAAGCAGATCAATATCCCCATATCAATAGATCTATCGGTGAGTCAAAATAAAATGGGTCGAAGACCTTTACTAACTTGCGTACTAGGGTAACCGATAAATTTTAGTTAATGCCATAAAAAATAACTTACCGGCAGATGATTCAACACCATGTTTCTCCCTCTTTTTCCTTTGTTTGAGCAATAGGTCCGAACTGCCCTGCAAATAGTAATCATTGCACTCAAGCAGTTAATAACACGCAAAGTATTATTTCATAAACAATAAGAATATGCTACCTATATATTAAACATTTAAAGTTTTAAAACCAAAATGATCGGATGAACCACCCAATCTTATATTACATCCAATGAAAAACTTCAAGCGGTTTTATGAATGGAAACACACAGAGTAGGCTCTAGAAAGAATCAGGTTGTGGAAAATAGCAAAATTGCATTAATCCTATGAAACAAGTTGCCCACAAAAAAGAATCAGTACATTACTACATTGACAATAAAGACCTGAAAGTGAATTATTTTTTATGATGTTATTGTAAAAAAGGACAGCAGGTTACCTTTTCAAAAAATAAGAAAAACAAATATATGGGGAAATTGCTACTTACGTATTAACATGTGTCTTGATATCCAAGTCCCTCTTGTATCACTTTGGATCTAAAATAAAAACTTGATTCTTGAGAGGACATATCACTAGCACCACCCAGTCGTCACTACACATTTTCATAAGCACAAAGTTTAATTATCTTTATAAATTATAATAATTGTAAAGGAGTAAAGGAAAAATTAACAAGAAATCTCTATTTACTCGTCTAGGTATGGTGCTAGAATGAATGTTCTGCTAAAAATTTCACCAGAGGCATGACTTATGTACGTCGTCACAGCATTCAGGTCCTTTAATATACATTACTTGCAGATCTTCGCTGGACAAAGAAATCCGAACGCACCGGTGTTTTGCATGTAATTGTTGTGTTTTTCTTTGTGTTTTTAGATAGATTTTTATATTGATTTTAGTAGTTTTGAGTCGCTTTTCATTAGGTTTTTAGGTCATTTTTCTTGTTTTATTTTTTTTTCATGATTCTTGCCAATTTTATATTTTAATTGGTTAATTGGTTCAATTACCTTGATGTTTGGTGAAATACTTGAGGTTTGGTGAAATACTTGGGTTTTTATGTTCAAATTCATATTTTATAGGCTAAGGCATTGAGGACCAAAATTCAAGCCAAGAGAGGCTCAAAAATGCCCAAACAATTTGGAATGGTGGTCGTGGCTCGTCGAGGCTCGCCAAAACTCGTGCCCGCGCGCGCGCCCCGTCGCGCCCACTTTCCCTGCCTCGCCCGCACACGCCCGCACGCGCCCGACATCTCCCGGCAGGCATTCGCACCACGCCCGCGTGCGCCCCCTCGCACCCTCTCGCCAAGCAGCGCTGAGGGATCGCCCAGGATGCCGCGCCAGTGCTCGCAATACCTCACGCCAACCCTCGACTGCCCAGTGCCCCACACCCAGTCGACCAGCACCCAGCGCCATCTCCCATGCGGGCCCAGGCTCGGCCCATGGCCGAGCCCTCCTCGAGTCAAAGTCGAGCCAAATCGAGCCAAAATGTTGCCAAAAGGCTAGCCAAGTGGCTGGGAAGGTCAACACGGGTCCAATTTTGGTCAAACCCAGGAACTTCAAGCCCTTTTTGGCTAATTTAGCCCATTTAAACCCAATTAAATTAGTATAAATAGACTATAACTCTCATTTTTTGTAAAAGCACCCTCCTCCCAACCCCAAGCTTGGGTTTGGGATAATTTTCTCTCTCTTCTTAGTTTAATTTTGAAGCTTTTGCCTTGGGTTTGTAAGCTCTAAGATGAATCCAAATACTCCTTTGGATTTTACTTTGATGCAATTTAATTCAAGCTTGTTTCTCTCCTTAATTCTAGTAAGCTTTCTTTTATTTTATTTATGCTTTGTTCTTCAATTTCATGCATGTTTTTCAATTTATGCCTTTTGCCTTAGTTCTTTGATTTCTTGCTTGATCTTGTGAATTGACTATATAATCTTGATGAGTGACACATCTAGGCTATAGATCGGGTCCTTGATCATTTTAATCTTGAGTTTTTCATATTCTTTATTTGTAATTTAGTTTTCATGCATAGTTTTAGATTGAATCTTAGATCTACTCTTCATTTCTTGTTATTTTCCTTAAAGCTTTGATCTTTCACGTCAACTTTCATTGCTCTATACATTGATGCTTTCAATTTTAGTAAATTTACATTTTTCAAGTTTATATGCATAGTTGTACCTCGTGCATGCATGCTTGTACTTGGTGAAACAATGCATTTTCTTGCTTATTTTCATTATTGCTTTGCATTTCTATTTGAGGCATCCGACGTGGCATTCTACCAACTTGCACTTTCACTTCCTAGTTTAGTTTAGCTAGTTTAATTTCTTTATTTGCATTTTCCTTCTATTTTCGAAGCTTGAAACACATAGATTCCTCAATTGAATTGAAGTCCAATAATACCGAGCCATGAACCCGATGATTTATTCATCACCACGAAAACTCTTTTAAAAACCGGCACAAAGACTCTCAGTCAACCCACGAAGACACCTGTAAATCATTAGTAGATTCATAGCTAAATAAATTTAAGCTAAATATTGAACTAATTGATAAGGAAAAAAGAAAGCTCGTACCGCGCAAAGACTTGCACAACAGCAACACTGATCAACCCCATTCTGAACAAGCTCCGAATATCATCAATTGGCACGTGAATTTTTGTCTCTCTTTTATCATGGAAGACGGTTTTCTCTAGGTCCATAGAGACGTGGTCCACATGCATGGGCATCGATAGAATCAGGTTGTGTAGCTCTATGCAATTAGGTCCCAAAGTCTCCAAGACTACATTATCAACAAGAGGTGGCCTTGGTTTTGTTACAGATTGCTCACCACTTGTCTCCATGAGACTTTTTCTCTATTTCTTTGAATATGGCCTTGTAAGTTCCTGTACATATGGCCATGATTAAGCATACTAAAACTAAATAAATAATTGGTGAAATTAAAACACATATTATTACCTCTCTTGCCTGAAAAAATATGACCGGCCACTGCAAAAGCTACCTAACGTTTCACCCACGTGACTCATTTCTGGATGAGCCATCACCGGTAGAGAAAGTTCTGTTGCACCCTCGACAATTTCATCTACTGAGACCTTGAAATGACCGGGTGTCACCTTCTGATGATGCACTATCGTGTCCTCGCCGGTTGGGTAAACCATCCCGGATGCAACAATTTTTATGTCCCCCAGAATGGACAGGGCCAGGCGGCACTCGGTCGGACTCTTTTACTCAAAGTAGCCTAAAGTTAAAGGTCTGAATAAAAATGATTATATTCTGATGATGAATACAAATTAAAACTTTATGATAACAATTTCGGGTTTTATAGGTTATACCGTAATGGCCTGAGTATATGCAGGTATTGACAATGCAAAAATGCAAAAATCCCCTGACCGTGACCGCCTGAGTATATTATATAACAAACCTAATTACTTTCAGCCCCTTTAGCCTAGTATTCACATTCTGGATACAGGTAAATATATGTTTTAATTATGAAAGTTTTCTTCTAGAAATAATACGATGCAATGCCATTAAGAGACAATAATTAGAACTAACTACTCTATAATGAAAGGACGAGCAAAAAATGAGACTTGATATTTTTTAATACATGAATAATGAAAAGACGACTCTGAAAAGGATAATGCATAATGAATCTTGACTAAGAATTACTTATTTATCATCTACCAGGGTGCATGAATGAGTAGGTTTATGGAAATACACTACATATTATCTAATTTATACCTCAACCATAGGAAATGGAGTCCCACCAACCGATTGGCAACTACTATGTGGATCACCTTGCGTCGGCGTGTGGAAGTTAGCCCCTAATTCGTACATTTTTGTTGCGAATATGTACATAATCGAGTCATATTTGAGTCTTCTTATTATCTTTTTTGGGTTAAGAATAGGTTGAATTGCATCGTTTTGCATTCTTTATCTCCTTACTTAACTTTCCGACTTGTTGATCGCTAATCGATCCAAATGAGAGTAATTCTTTATTTTTCTCATACAGCTAGAGCGTCCGGTGGATCCAAAGTAAGAAGATAGAAGAAGAAACGCTCAAAAGTAGCCCAAAGGACACCCACCGATCGGACAGTGTATATCTCCGATCGGACTGATTGATGAAGCGCACACCGGTCGGGCGAACTGGTGCACCGATCGAAGCCATGGGCAGTAGCCTTCGTCCGATCGGACAACACCTACGTCCGATCGGACAAGTACGTTATGCATGCAGATTTTTTGGAAATCTTCAGTTACGAAATGGCCAAAGCTTGTTTAAAAACTGCAGCGAGGCTAGGGTTCGGGGATATTCAGCATTGGAGACTTTTGAAAGTCTAGAGAAGCCACCAAACACCCCAAAGGTAGAGAGATTTGACACATCTCTCATACCTCTAGCACAAAATCCGTACGATACCAAATCACGTTCGATTCATAGCAGCCATTTTCTGTCACTGGAATTCTAGGTTCGTGACAAGCCTAGGGATTCTACGCAAGTCTCGGAGTAACCTCGTTCATCATCATCGCTCGTTGAAAGTGGTCCAACGATTAGTAATTTCTAAACTCGTTATCTTGTAGTATTCGTAGTGGTTTGATTCGGGATATGATATGAACGGTTGATGAACAGATTGGATGATGTTTTTATTGATAGATTGTTAAAGTGTTGGTGATTAGAATTCGTATTATTGTGTTTTGAGATATTGATGTTGGATAAACAATCGCTTGAGATGAAGAATGAAATTGTGATTGCTTAGTTATATTCCTTGAAGTGTTTCAGTATTAATAGTATTATAAATCATGTTTAGTATTGGAAATGATTGGGTAAGTGGCGTAGTGATAGAACCATTGTTGTTCTTAGGTTGTTAAAGGCTTAACTGATAGATGTTATTGTTGAAGCATGCAAGCAAGTTTACGATTGTTAGTATGATGAGTAGTAGTTCGTATTTGGTTCACAATAATTACTTTTCTTATAACTTGTCGAGAGGTTGACACCCTCGACAAGAAGAGTTTCGTTTTTAAATTTATTGAAGTTGATTTATTTCCAAAACCCCAATTTATCATGTGTTTTAGATAGAATTTATGATATTAGAATAATAAGCATCATTAAATCCGATTCCCATTCCTCGAGAGATCGACCCGAGTTAACTTACCAGTCTACAAGTGACCCCGTTCTCTTGCGGGCGAACTTAAACTCCTTTTCAAAACGTAGACGCGTATCGGTTGACCGGTAATTAATTTAGAAAGGAACCAAGAATTTCGGCTCAGCCCCCTCGTCAACTCTTGATGGCATGTTTTGGTCAATAACTGGAGTCTGCGGACCTTGATTATTCACTTGCTCATACAACCGGTTGAATTGAGCTTGTAGAGCATCAAACTTGCCCTGCATCAGCTGCGTGATTTATTGTGTCAGAGCCGCCCTCACCTCGTCCACTGACACCACTCAACTCTGTCTCCTTCTTGTCTGACTCGGTCAACCAAAAACAGACCTCACGTTCACGTGGAAACCAACACCTCGCACCCGACCCGGGTGCTCCTTCTTCCTTAGAGACACATTCAATACGGCATCGTGCCTCTACGGTAGAAACGTCCCTTCGCTGACTTCTCGAGCCTTCTCAACCTGTTTAAAGAAATGATAAACATAATTTAATACACTTTCCCCATGTCATTAAGTAAGTACTTCAAAAAATATATATTCTTACAATAAAATATAATTACCATTTTATCAACCACCCCCTTCGTTTGATCATTCGGGATATCATAATTTCACTTTTCATCCTTCTTGATTCTTGCTCGAACCCAATCCAAGATGTGATCATCCGGAGATATACTCGAGATGAGCAAAGCACATGAAGATGATGACGAGATAGGGTCTGATACAACCCACTTAGCTTTCGCACTAGCATATCCACCGGGTCCTAAAAAGTGCGGATGCTGGTTGTGAGACTGGCTCTCCCGAGCTTTCTTACTCTTTTCTGGTAAAAAGTTTTTAGGAAAATATTAGATATATATTTCTGGTGATTTTTTTAAAAGGTAATACACTGTACATGCCTCGAATGCTTCAGATTGATGATCACTAACGAATTCTTCCCACTGACCAGTTGTGATGGAATGATATAACTGGGATGGATGATCATATTTTGGGTGTTTCCTCTTTATGAAGCCACGCACTATCCGCGACTTGAAATCGGTCCACCTCACTCCCGCAACCTTCAGGAAGTGCTTCTTCTTCTCATCCCCTTCGATATTGAACTCTCTCTGAATAAACAAGAAACAGATATATATTAACACATGTGTTCATCAACAGATGATTTACTATTATTATATACCTGCAAATCCTCCAAAATCACATCCTTCAGACCACTCTCGACGTGTTTCCACTCGTCGATGTTAATATCTACATGCGACCAAACTATAGAACCCAGGTAATTCTTTAAATTGGCAGCATATTTCCCGATGGGTTTATTGTTATCGTCGAAATCGACATGCTTTTGCTCTGAAGGCTTGGCTTTCATTTTAATGCATCTCGTTGAGCCTCTAGATCTTCTTCTCACAGACTTAAAATTGTGTTCATAGTGGGTGCTCGATGAATCAGTCATGACTCTGTGCCGTTAGTTGATAAAATTCTTAAAACATTAGATGAAAAATATAATTTATACGACGATGAAAGCTAACACATCAATCGACAACTACTGTGAAGACACCAAATTTTTAAACATATTACAAGAGTAAAACAGATACTTGGATGATTCTAGCAGCTACAGACAACTAAGAAGCATATCAACAACTTTTGTGAAGGTACTTACCGCATAAAATAGTTCAAGAGGGTTCAAATGGCTTGTGAACAGGATTTCCAAAATACAACAGTGAAATTATTCATCAAATGAATTGCATCAACCATACACTAATTCATGCATGTGGGTGTGTTAATTAATCAACCATAACTAAATTTTATATGATAATTAAACCTGTCATAGACATTGGTTATGGAATGGAATTCAGAGGCCCGGTCTTCAACTGTGTAAATACTGAACAAACACCTAATCAACATGAAAGGTCCAACTTTAAAGGTTTCAGTCCTATCTGAAAGGTCCGACTTGGCAACAGGAAGTGAAAAATAGTTGTGGTAAAAATTCTTAGTTCCAACCCCAATTACAACTCGGAGAATTTTATTTTCTACACCTGAACATTACCCACACATGTTAATTAACGAACTGAACAAGTACTAAAAAACATACACTCTTGTGCAATTTGTAGCAGGCGAGGATGAAACAAGGCGATAGGGAATCTGCGGCGAACAACAAGCGATGGGGAATCGACGGCGAACAGCAGGTGAGGTTGAATGAATCGTCCAAACTTTTCCAAAATATGTATTCTGAGTATCTGGCGAGTTTTTGGAGTGGGAAATATGAAAATTTTGGACTGAATTTAATTCAAAAACCTAGTTTTCGTGTGTTTGGGGGTAAAATTGGACTTTCAGAGGCTATGAGCCACGCGGGGTCGAATCCCTCCCTCGCCCAAAAATTGCCGAATTTCACGATTATATGCATCGGTTGTACAAAAACAACCGATGCTCATAAGTTTTATCAGACAACTAAAGTCGGTTGTTAGTAATAACCGATGCCTATAATAGTAAATATTTTACAAAAAGTCCCGCGTTCCCCTGCCTCCGAGAAGCAGACATTATCCCTTCCAACCCTCTACAATGTCTTGAACAGAAAAAATGGATCTTCCACAAGAAGTCTTGATGGACATATTCTTATGCCTCCCTACGAAATCGATAGGCAGGCTCAAATCTTTATCAAAAACATGGTGCAACTTGCTCTCCACCCCACAGTTCATCAAATCCCACCTCGCTCGAAAAATACCCCGCCAAGAATATCTCACTCTCATCACCCCATCTAACACCATTCGCTCCATTTAAATCATAAAAGGCAACATTAGCATCGTTTCAAGAGAGCTCGAATTTCTAGGTGTGTGAAGATTGGTTTTGGGTTCATGCGATGGGTTACTACTGCTACTCAATCTAACCAGTGGGATGGTTTTGGTGAACCCCATTACTCTGGATAAGGTGGGACTACCTCCTCCACCTCTGGTTAGGGGTTGGACTACCCATGTCGCATGTGTATACGGGTATGATAGTGCCAGAGATGATTATAGGGTGGTTTTACTTTCTTATTGCGATTTGGATTATGATGTCCCATTCGTGCCTAACCGTTATGATGGTGCATATGTGTACTCTGTGAAAATGGGTGTCTGGAAAAGGCTTAAGACCTCGCCTTATGGTAATTTAGTAATTTGCATCCCCTGCGGAAGTTTTTTCAACGGGGCTATCCATTGGCTGCATCGCCTTATGGTAATTTAGTAATTTGCATCCCCTGCGGAAGTTTTTTCAACGGGGCTATCCATTGGCTACATTATAAGATGAGTGAATTTGGAAAGCTGGAGTTTGTAATAATTGCTTTAGATTTTGTTACCAAGGCATATTTCGAAATCACCCCACCTGTTGGTGTCAATGTGGTTAGCGAGTATTCAACAAATGCACTTGTGGTTTTTGGGGGATGTCTTTGTTTGGTGGATAGGGAAACATGTGACCAAAGAACGGATGTTTGGCTTATGAAAGAGTATGGTGTGGCAGGGTCTTGGACGAAACTCAGCATTTATTGTAATGGAGTTTTGTAACTCCTTTGTGTTTTGTTGGAGATGAGGAGGAGGAGGTTGTTTTGATGGCTGGAGCTCGTTTGGTTGTTTATAATGTGAAAGAGAGATCATTGAGGTCCTTGGTCGTCGACAATGGGGGTTATTATCAATTTCAAGATAAAGGCTACTTTACGTAGAGCCTCGTTTCGCCCTTTTGCGGTCGCCACGGTAATTTTTATTGGCAATGAAATTAAAACATAATTATATCTTTTGAAAGACTTGTTTGTTCATTTAAGCTTAAATTTTGACTATCACAAAATTAAACTCCCATAAAAAGTATGAAATTTACGAATTCTGGAAATTTAGGGCCAAAAACATAAACATCTAAAATTTTAGGGTGCAATCTGAAAACTCCTAAAACTTTTTGTAATAAATATACCACATTTAGTCTAAGGGTGCTATTTCGACAATCTACTTGGAAATGGCATGGAGGCAAACATCTGAGTTCACTGTGGGAAGAGAAAAATGCAATTGTGGTGATGATGTCGTTTGTCGGTCATCATGGACCGACCTCAATCCCGGGAGGAGATATATAAGTTGTCCAAGATTTCGTGTAAGTGTTGAATTTCTTTCCTATTTTTAGATATTAGGGCTAATAATTATTTGGGGGTTTTGTATAAGATGTTAACATGGGATCCAATTTTAGTTAAAATGACTGTTACTTAAGATTTTTGTGGGTGTGTCGTGCTTTTGCTTGATTTTTCTGATAGTCTTCATTTTTCGTAGTTAAAGGGGTTGTTTTCATTAATTTTGATTGGAGTAAATTATATTGTAGGAGACTGAAAGGTGCAATTTTTTTCAAATGGCTTGAGGACCCACTGTGCCCAAGAGTTACTCAAATTATTCCCAGGCTTTTAAGACGAGCAAATAAATTTGAAGCTGAAGTTCAAGTGTTGGAGGCTGACGTAAAGAGACTTGAATTAGATATGAAGAAGCACGAAACAAACCTGAAAGCACTTGCAGCTGAAAATTGTAAGCTTGTAGAATATGTTAAGAAGAAGCGAAATCGGGAACATTTGTTGTGCATGGCGCTTTTGATTACTTGGTTTGTTATTTGGATAAAAAAACAACTAAAAGGTGTCTCTATGGTGTATGTGGTTTTAGTGTGTTGTACGCCGTTTATTGTTTGACTTGCTAGGTATGAAACCGAGAAAGGGAATTTGCTAATGTGATTGTTGTGTTGTTCATGTGTTAGGATCGGGAGAGTAATGTTTTTTAATCGAATGATAAATTAATCCAGTTTTTATGTTTCTTATTTTCCAAAGAAGTTCAAAAATGGAATCTTAAATTAATTGAGAACACAGGGGATTCTTTAATAAATGCTAGGAGGAGAGGATAAACACAACCAATCTTAGAGGTTATTAAATGCCTGACACATAAATAAAAAGGCTATAAAGTAATTAAGTTTTGGCCTCATAACAACCATTACTGCAAAAGATTAAGCATTCACATAGTCCAAACATAAAGCAATTCCCCATTATATCTGATTCTATCCCAAACACATCTAAAATTGCAAAAACTAAAACTAAAGATGGGAGATCCAAGAGATGAAGGACGAAGGTTGAGTCGAGTGTCAAACATAAGTCTTCAAGCATCTCCTGGCAGCCAGTAAGGACAAGGCGACCATCTGATGCCCAGCTTGATACATCAACAACCCAACGTTGATCAGAAAACCCTATAATTGTAGCCTTCACCTGATGTCCATTACCTCCTGGGACCACATGCTCAGACCAGAAGTCCTTTGGAATGGCCTATAAAAAGCTCGCATGATTAGAAGCTTCTAACGTCAAATCAATAATTGGTGGAAAGTGTATTAGTTTTAGATAATTTAAAAAATCTTCAACTTACTATTCGTCCACGCTCTAGAACAGTCTTTGAAAGAAGTAAAATGAGTCAGCTCAAGGTCAGGATCTTTCACACCTACAAAGCGATTACTTGAAACGCCTTTGCCGTCAAAGACTATTACGTCAAAAATATAAGGCTCATTATTTATGAAGACAATGGAATAGTCCTCTATAATTTTATTGTCCTCCACAAAATCGAGCCGCTCCCCTTTGAACCGCGCCTACAATAAATAAACAAAAGAAAAAAAGAGTATAAACGCAAACTCTCATTCGTATCTAGTTTGCGGAAACTTAAACAACACATCAAGAAAGACATTATTATATACATACGAAGAAATACAATTCATAATCAGTCGTATCACCATCTTGAACACAGAAGAACACAAATAACACAAATCGAATAAGGGTACTTAAACACGCAAAGTTGTTCATCAACAAACTTGAGTTAGCTATGGAGAGAACAAACTTGGTCACCATCTTCACCAAACAACTCCACTGTGACATCCCAAGTCTGCCCGATGGGATTGCGCAATTGAAAATCCTTGCTCAGAAGCTCTACAAAAAAAATGAACAATTTTCTGCGGGATATGCTGCAATTGTATCGACAATTTTTCAGAATTACAAAAAATCATACAACATAAATCAAAAAATATATATCAGAACAGAAAAAGAAAAAAAACGGATGAAATAAAATCACATATACCATGATACGTGACAGTGGCATGAGGATGGTCTTGGTGAATGTTGGAATTAAAGTCATCCTTAATCTGGGATAAAAGATAATTCGGAAAGATGTGTGGACGAATTTTTCAAGGCCAATTTTGTGTTTTTCGAGGGTTTAATATATCGTAAAAATTAGGGTTAAGCTTCGGTTGTTTGACAAGAGCCGATGCATATTCATCGCTGGTAAGAAAAACGCGGGAAAGAATGTCAACCAATATTATATACATCGGTTGTTTTCATACAAATCGATCCTACGGACATACTTTAAGCAATGGTTGTAATGGTAATAACCGATGCTACTGTTAAGATCTTAGGAAAATTAAAAAAAAAAACTTTAGATGGGCTATGGGCAGGCCCTACCCAATCCGATTAAAGATCAAAGCCCAGGACCACGCCCCATGTCCATCAAGCAAAGCAGTTCTAAGCCCAGTCGATCCCAATAGTGATTCCCCGGACCAGGGGTCGATTTCGAATGGCCCAAGGGAGGAGAACATTTTCAAGTTGCCAAATTTCCTCTTAGAAAGGCGATGTGGGATAGGGGATTATGCAGTAAAGGAAGCTGCTGGTGGGAAGGAATAAAAAAGCAGCTATTGAACCCTTGTTGTTACATTGAAGATTGTTCCTTTTCATGTGGTGTCCCAAATTATGATGTATGCCAAACGATTGTTGTTAATAATTCTCAGTATCAAATGGCTTTGTAATTTTTTTGTTCTCGATTTTTTTTTTGCTGGTCGTTCAAATTGCTTTCTTTTTCCAGCTGGTTGCTACAATTATTTTATAAGGATCGGTTATACAGCTCACTTCAAAACCGATGCTTAGAATTTATCAATTGCATCGGATGGTATACAGACAACCGATGCATTTAATCTTAGCAACTAATATAATTTTCAGGCTCACTGGGTAGCTGGAGCACTTCGTCTAATCAAAATAATTAAAGTATTCATTTCGTTTGCATGCATAAACATTTTTTGTTTTGAACCGACTTATTTACGAGCAAGACATTCCAGTACAAAACTCACAAATTAGGAATACCCTCGTTAATATATACACTAAGTCATGATTTTCTTGATTTTCCATTTGCCTCAAAATCTTGTGAAAGATTTCTTTGGTATAGTTGTGGAGTGAGTTTTTTGGGAACATACAAATAATTAATGTGTGGCCAACTAATATAAGGGTAAATTTGGAACTACAAAAGGTATATTTTTCTTGTTTCCCAATAAAAAAAAGGTGTTCAATGGATATCTGCAGGGAGTAGTAATCATTTCATATAATTAGTAGGAGGAGTTAATAGCATATCATTTTCACGCAAGCCGAAATTAAGTGTCAATGTGGTTTGTGGTTTGAGGTCATGTCAATTAAATGATCAATTTCACAGTCTTTTGAGCTGCCCAGCCTCTTCATTTTCTATTTAATTCACTTTTGTAATCCTCTCCCTTCATATTTTCTCACTTTTCTCACTTCATTTTCCTTGTTTCTACTCACTTTTTTTCTCTTCTTTTGTAATCCTCTCCCTTCATATTTTCTCAGATTTTCTTAATCATATATGATGTCGAGCTCGGGGTCCGAAAGCAGCGACGACGAGGCTGGTCCATCCGGCCTCGTAGAACAACTCGAGGCGGAGATAGTCCGCCTCAAGAAAGACTTTGTGGATCAGTTATTCCACATTGTTGAAATTCTTCTCGAGAGCTAACACTATGAGCAAGAGAGGGATCGCTTGGCAGCTGAGAACGAGTTATTGAAAGAGAAGCTGAAGAAGTATGAAGATAAATGAACTTTGTTGTATTTTTTTTTTATTTTTTTAAATTTTCGTATGGTTTATTAATGAAAATTTCCGTTGTGTGTTTTCATCCTTTCTTGATGTTGTGGTTGATTATCTATTTTGTCATTATTGTACAAATCTATTTTTTTTTCGCAAATAATTATATGCTTATTTCTGTTTCAAACCTTTGATTACAAGAGACATTTTATTAAAAACAGCATTTCGTTGGTATATATACATATCAATACTTGAGATGCCAAAAATGCAAAATTTTGAAGGAGAAGATGAAGAAGTACGAAGATGAATGAACTGTACAACTACTGAAGGGAAGGGATAAAAAAGTAACCTTTTCATGTTCAAGAATTAAACAACATCAAGAATTACAGGATGAAAAACCGATGCATATAATGGTAGAGGATATCAACACAAAACAAAAATTTCATTAAATAAACAGAGTACAACAGTTCATTCATTAAAAAAGAGTTTACTGCATAATCCCCTATCCCACATCGTCTTTCTAAGAGGAAATTTGGCAACTTAAAAATGTTCTCCTCCCTTGGACCATTTGGAATCGACCCCTGGTCCGGGGAATCACTATTGGGCTCGATTGGGCCTAGAAGTGATATGCTTGATGGACATGGCGCGTGGCCCAGGCTTTGATCTTTAATCGGATTGGCTAGGGCCTACCCGTAGCCCGTCTAAATTTTTTTTTTATTTTCCTAAGATCTTAACAGTAGCATCGGTTATTACCATTACGACCGATGCTTAAAGTATGTCCATAGGAAACATCTCACTTCAAATAATTATATGCTTATTTCTGTTTCAAACCTTTGGTTATAAGAGACATTTATTAAAAGCAGCATTTCGTTGGTATATATACATATCAATATTGATCTAACAAAACTATTATTCGTTTAAGGATATATCTGAGATGCCAAAAAATGCAAAACTTTAGACACACTTCAAGCATCGGTGCTAATTTTAAAAATCGATGCTACTGACATATTCTGGCATGAAAAAATCAAAAACAAAGCTTATTGTTTAGGCACGTGTTTGAATTTTATGGGTAAATATACATCTACCCAAAAAAATCAATATTTACAAAATAAACCCTGTTCAAAACTTATATTTACAATACAAACACTTCCAAATTTCATACTTACACAAAAGATCATTACAAAAAACACACTTGGGATGTGGCTTTCAACCATATTTCACTTAGGTTAAAACTGAAAATTTATTCTTAAACTGCCTATATGAAATTACATAGTGTCTTTCATAATTTGCTATTTTGGTAAAAGAACCAAATCCACTAGTAAAAAGGGAGCTCCACCAATAATAAAACAAGACTGAAACAACAATAAAAGGTGTGTGTGTGTGTGTGTTTTCTAACCGCACACACAAAAAAATAATAATAATAAAATAAAATAAAAAACACAATGCAACCACCATGGAGATGAAGACACATTGATGAGTCGATTCTTAAGCTCGCATGAAGCTGCTTCCAAGCATAAGGATATCTGTTTATAATTGAGACAAAAAAAATGAGTCAAAAACAACTGGTATAACTTATTATGACCAAGTAAATTTCACCGTCCCAAAATATAATCTTACAGGTTTAGTGCATTAATCTTTGTTTTCAATCCACTCTCCTTCTCCATAGTCATAACGAATATAACCATCACCTAAGGTTATCAGAGGTTCATTAATATCAATGGAAAATGGTGGGGTTTCATCGAAGTGGTCGTACTCGTCTTCATCTACAACATCGGTAACACCAACAATACTCCTTTTGCTTGGGAGTACCAGAGACCACCTAGAATAGGTAGGATCAGAAACATAAAAGACTTGTTTTGCTTGTGATGCAAGTATAAATGGATCATCCCGATACCCCGACCGACTCAAAATCAACCGAAGTGGATCCCAAATCATCAACCCTCACACCCCGTCTGTTGTCGACCCAACTACATCGAAAAAGAGAAATCTTGAAAAATTTATAGTCAAGTTCCCAAATGTCCTCAATGGCCCCATAGAACAACATAGAAGCATCCACTGGTCCTTTACCTTTCGCACTCGAATAATCGCTCGTTAATGCAACTACTGAGACACCACTATTCTGCAGCACACTTTTATCATCCTGACATTTCTTGTAAAACGTATTCCCATTGATGTCATAACCTTCATAACACCTCACATGTGAATCAGGGCCATATGTTAACCACTTGACTGTTTCGGTGATGTTATTAGGTGTCCTAGATAACTCTTGCATTACTGTCTCTTTGAACCATTCATAAAATGTGCGATTATGTTCTCTGGTCACCCATATTTCATCACTCGAAGGGTTCTGCTGTTTTAAAATAGACATGTGCCGGTCGAGGTATGGATGGACCTCAGGAATGTGTTGCAATACGAGTTTGTGTGCCTGGATGCGCAATTCAGAATTTGCAAAGAATGTTTTGAGCTCAATAGTACCTTTTCCTGCAAGCCTTCTCTCGAGGCGAGATTTAGAAATGCCAATAGTTTTAAAATTCGCCAAGTAATCTGTACAAAACTCAATTACCTCCTCGGCAGCGTAACCTTCAATGATACTCCCTTCAGGCTGAGAACGATTCCTCACAAATCCTTTTATTATACCCATGCACCTCTCGAACGGGTACATGTACCTCAAGAAAACCAGCCCACACAACTTAACCTCTCGAACTAAGTGGACAATTAAGTGCACCATAATGTCAAAAAATGATGGAGGAAAAAATATTTCAAACTCGCATAACGTTTTAACAACGTCGGCCTGCAAATCATCTAATATTTCAGGATCAATAACTTTACTATAAATTGCGTGAAAAACGACAAAGCTTTGTTATTGTACACCTGACATCTCTTGGTAATGAGCCTCGAGTTGCAACCGGTAGTATGTGCTGCAATAAGATATGACAATCATGAGATTTCATACCAACCAATTCCAGGTCCTTCATTGAAACAAGCTTTTTAATATTCGAAGAATAACAAGAAGGAACCTTGATTTTATTCAAACACTCATAAAAACTTATTTTCTCTTTTTTTGACATGGTATAACAAGCTGGAGGTAGGTAAGTTCGCTTGTCAGTTTTTTTCGGAGCTAACTTCTCCCGTATCCCCATTTCCACCAAGTCTTGTCTAGAGTTAATTGTTCCCAGTATGATAGACCCCAAAATATGGATTTCTTCTTCCAACCACCCGTTGAGACAATTTTAGAAAGCTTTCCGAACTCAACATCAATATCTTTAACATGATCGTAAATTGCACTTCCGGATAATGGCGATCTAGCAACTCGATACAGAGTTTTCCCATTGAAAATCTTCTTTTTTTTTATATAAGGATGCTGACTTGGGAGAAAGGCCCTGGTATCCATGTACACATTTTTTCTACTATTTTTCAGCCAAATACTACTTATCTCATCTTCACAAATGGGGCATGCCTTAGCTCCTTTATTTGCATAACCTGACAAGTTACCATAGGCTGGAAAATCATTGATCGTGCAAAATATCATGGCTCGTAAGGTGAAATTTGTTTGAGTATAAGCATCAAAGACGGTCACACCCTCATTCCATAGTTTTTTCAAATCCTCAATAAGAGGTGCAAAGTACACATATATGTCATTCCCTGGTTGCTTAGGTCTGGATATCAACAAAGACATCATGATGTACTTAGGATTCATGCATAGCCAAGGAGGAAGATTATAAATTGTTAAAAGAACCGGCCAAGTACTATGATGACTGCTCATGTTTCCATATGGGTTCATTCCATCCGTGCACAGTCCTAGCCGAAGATTTCTCTTCTCACTATCGAATTCAAGAAACTTACTATCAGTGTTTCTCTATTGCGGAGAATCGACCGGATGTCTTAGTTTTCCATCCTTCTTCCTTCCTTCAGCATGCCACTGCAAATTCTTTGCTTCCTTAGCATTTGAAAACAACCGTTTGAATCTGGGAATAACCGGGAGATAGTATAACACCTTGGCTGGAGGACTTTTTTTTTGTACAAGGCCACCATCATCACTACCTTTTTTTTATAGCGTGATTCCCCGCATTTTGGGCAGTCCCGCAAATCCTTGAATTCATTCTGATACAATATGCAATCATTTGGACATGCATGTATCCTCTCGATCTCCAGACCCAACGGGCACAACATTTTTTTCGCCTCGTAGGTTGATTCGAGCTTTTGTGTGTGCCTACTTTATAAATAATTGTCAGAAATTTAGTAGCTCGCCCGCAAAATAACGGGATCGTGTGTAGGTTGGCAAGCTTAACTCGAGTTATCTCTCAAGGACTGACGTTCGGAATTTTTAATGTTTGTTTAATCACAATGTTTAACACGAGAACTTGTATAAATTTTGTTTTTTTTTGAAAATTATCAACTAAGAAATTAAAAAGCATTAACTAATTATTCTAAACTAATTAATAAATTAAACTAATTTAATAACTAAAAGCAATTCAGATTCATCAATTTAAACTAACCATACAAATAATCAACTACTAACTGTTTAACTGTAACGGTTAACAAAATCTGAAACTAAACCAAACTATATCTTGCATGCATGAATGAATTTAAACAAAACAAAGTATCACACATTCAACATAAAGCATGAAAAACTAATTATAAACTAAAAATAATAAGCTAAATACGATCAACGAATTCAAACGAAAACAAACTTCAAGAATATAAACTAAATATTATTCGAAAAGCTTTAAAATCTAAGAAACTAATGAAAGATTGTAGAAACTTATTGTAGCTACTGGAAACTGAAAGTTCTTCGGCTAATCCGAAGAGGAAACGCAGCGAATCGGTCGAGAAACGATGAACGGCGTCGAACGGGCTCGAGAACTCGTCGTCGTCGATTCTTGGTTGCTCCTTGATCGTTGCGTCTTGTTGTTGTTTTCCGTCTCCAAAACCCTAGATTTACTCCATTTTTAGGGTTAGCACACGCACACACCGACCTCGCTACCCGAAATTCGGATTAAGAAGGGTATTTATAGGTTTTTTTCCGCGAACTGGGCCGAAAAATCTTTTTCTGGGCTTCCTGGGCCCGCTAACGGTTGGTTGCTAACGGTTGGTGCAACCGTTAGTAGCAACCGTTAGGTATATATTTTTTTTGCATTTCTGGGCGACGACAACGGTTGTATGGAAACCGTTCTGGAAATTACCGTTAGCTCTGAATTCAGCATTCTAAACCGTTAACATCGGTTCTCAATAACCGTTAAGGTTAGCGGTAACAACTAACGGTTTGAGTGACCGCTAAGTGTAACCGTTAGCTTCAACGACAACGGTTTCAGCATCATAACCGTTCTAGAAAGTCTGTCAGCTTCAATTCTTGCTACTTCTTCACCGGAAAGCTCGATTTTTGGAATCTCGATCATCATAATTCATCTCTAACATGCTGAACTCTTCCGGTTACTTAGCTATAAAGTGAAAAATCACAAATAATCACTTATTTGCATCAATCTAGATCAAAAAGCGGTAAAATAAGTTGGAAGTCTAAATATATGAAATTAAGCTAAATCTATCCAACTTATACCAAAAATAATAAGAAAAAGAAATTAAAATACAAACTAAAATCAAGACAATTTCGTGCTAATCATAGGTTGAAGTGGGAAGGCTCGTTATCATCAGGAAACACAT
>BMAC01000367.1:1001955-1098600 GCA_014905375.1 Phtheirospermum japonicum
AAAAAACTTTACCTAGGAGCGCGCCTTGCACATGATCGATTTGGCCGGAAATTTTCACCGGTGATGATAATATATGGTCATGTGTTAAAAAACATGAAGTTTAGAGGGTTGGCTTCCAAAAAAAATATTAGTTTGTACGGTATCTTGTAAATTTACCAAAAAGAAAAACGAACCACTATTTAAGCACTGTTGTTAGATAATATGAAGAAGCACTCCTCAATAAGAAAAGAAAGCATTACGTACATTGTACTATAAAAAAGCACTACATTAATTGCTAAGTGTCTACTAGTCTGATATGCCACAACAAAACCAACCAACCAGTCTAGCTAACACCTCCATTGAAACTCTAGTCCTGTCACCAATCCCTCAACAACTACCAAAAACCAGACTGCGTGAGGGGAAATTCAATTGTAATAAAGTGTTGCGCAAAATATTCTAGTATTTTTTTTTAAATTTTTTGCAAGCTACGGATATAAAGGTATAATAATATGAAAGTAAGTTATATGGTTGGGGTCACTAAAACAAGCGTTTAGAATATGCTCATTTTCGACCATGCAGTAAAAAAAAAAAAAAAACCTTGCTCTCGTATCCTTGGACTAGGTATGTAATGTAAGGTGTCGCATCGTACACCACTTCTCCGTTCATTTCCAATACTAATCAACAATTTGCATCTGACATCCGTTGGGCTTCGATTTTCGGGCCCTAAGCCCCGTTCCTGGAAAGGCGAAACTTCAATTACTATTTTTGTTTTTGTTTTATTCGTTTTTGTTGGGAATTTATTCTTGACAATAATTTTTATTTTAATTGTTTGCCTTTAGTTTCCTACATTATGTTTAGGATTTATTTTACTTTTTTCCCAAATTTAGTATTGTAGGATTGTCTATTTAAGACAAGAGAAGACTAAGACTTGGGACACGGTTTTTTGACCCAAGATTTGCAGAAGCAGGCGACGCAAAAGTAAGGGAGAACACAAGCAAGATAACTACTTGGAGCCACTGTCCGAGATCAAAAAGGTCAAGTTGCGTGACCAAGTGAGGAGATTTTTCATTTAGACAACAAGTATTTAGTATCATATATTTGATACTCTAGTTTTCATATATTACTTCTTATCTTTTGTATTGATCTTAAACAAAGAAAAGTAATATAATTTCCGGGTTTGTACACTCAAATTCACAAGTACTTTTACTTGTAAACTGAATTTAAATTGTTGTGTTCTAAGTTTAATTTTTCGATGCATATTTTAGTTAAACTCTAGTTGATTTTGGTTTCAGTGTTGGTTAACATTGAAAGCAACATCATTTACTGATACTTATTCTTAAAACCATAAACCAACAAGTTTACAATTGACATCTAGAGCGGGTTACTTAACTTACTAAGTACTGATCCTTATTTGTTTAGGTGCTATGGATGCTCAAGGCAACCCAAGGCCTCCAATTCTCAATGGGGAGAACTACTCTCTTTGAAAATAGAGGATGCGGTGGCATATAAAGAACATTGACGAACGTGCATGGAGAACCATCCTGGTTGGATGGGAAAAGCCACGTGTCACTGATGGTGAAGGTGATACCGTCGACAAGAAAGAAATAGATTGGACTCTTGAAGAAATAGATGCTGCAAACTGGAATCCCGAATGCATCAATACCCTTTGTGGGTATATTGGCTCAAACTAATACAGAGTTATCAAGAAGTGTGAATCAGCAAAGGATACATGGGACGCACTCCAAAGGGTATGTGAAGGGACCCAAAGCGTGAAGAGATCAAGACTTAGAATGCTGACATCTACCTTCGAGGCAATGAGGATGGATGAAAAGGAGTCCATCATGAACTACGCCATGAGACTCTCAGATATTGCTAACGAGTGCGGAGAGCTTGGTGAACCAGTAACAAACTCACATCTTCTGGGAAAACTACTGAGATCCATTACAAAGAAATTTAGCATTAAGGTGGTTGTCATAAAAGAATCCAAGGACACTGATGACATGGAGTTCAACGCTTTAGTTGGCTCTCTCAAGACATTTGAGATAGAACACCTTGGTTCCAACTCAAACGAAAAGAATGTTGCTCTCTCCTCCGATGTTAACTCCGACAACGATGATGAAGATGATGAGGATTTTGATTTGAAAGGGTTTCTGAAAAAGATAGAAACCACCACTCTTGAGGAAGAATAAGTATCCTATGTGACTAAATGTCTTCATAACTTCTTGAAGAAGAAGAAGAAGAAGAAGAAGAAGAAGAAGAAGAAGAAGAAGAACATTGGAGGATCAAGTACAAAAACCAAGTCACATGTGCCTACACCAAAGTTCTCTAGGCGCACTCTCTCCAGATCCCAATTTTCACCTTCGGTATCCAGTGCATCCAGCTCCCCAAAGTCACTCAGTGAAGTACAGTGTCATGAATGTAAGGGTTGGGACACTACAAAAATGAGTGTGCTAACACTCTCAAGAAAAATAGCATGGTAGCTACAGAGTACACTGAAGATGTGAACGATTCCGACTCGCCTGAACCTGTTCCATCCTTATTTACTAATGTTATGTGAGACGACGACATCCATGTTGGTAACACCGAAACCAACATCATGTGCCTGAATGCCGAGGTTAATGAATATCTTGACGAGTACGAGAAGATGAGCATTGAACATAAGCAATTATTTGTTAGTTGGGTAAAATAGGTACTTAGGGTCAAGGATCTTATAAAAGAGGTGGACAAGCTAACCAAGGAAAAGGATGATCAACTTGATATAATTGTCCGATTGGAGTCGTCGCTCACCAAAAAGAATGCCGAGCTAGAACTAGTGAAAACTGAGCTGAAGAAGGTTCAAGGAACTATCACTAAACTCAACAAGGGCAAGGCGAAACTCGACGAAATCGTGGATATGAGTTTTCTAGAAACTTCGAAACATGGAATTGGCTACAAACCAAATCAGACAACACCAGCATCAAACCTAGAACAAAAATCGATCAAACGCCACAAGAAGAAAAGAAGATAGTTTGTGTGTCATCAGTGTGGTGAACCAGGTCACATTCGACCTTTATGCTGGAAGATTATTGGTGAAGACATTATTAGAGAACCAGGATGTCTACTGAATCCAATGTTGGTTTCCATGGTACCAATACCAAAACCAACACCAGGTTCAAACAGGTTTGGGTCAAGAAAAATGACATCAAGTGCTATATGATATTTACCTCCATGAGATCCCACGTCCCTGGAGGATGGTACTTCGACAGTGGATGCTCCAAGCACATGATCGGATCAGAAGACCTACTTTCCACTATTGTCAGATTTCAAAGTGGAAAAGTAAAATATGGTGGAGGTGCAAATGGCCAAATCATTGGCCAAGGAACTCTTCATGTTCCAGGCATTGTGAAGCTGGAAAATGTGTTGCTGGTAGAAGGACTTACTGCAAACTTGATAAGCATAAGCCAACTCTGCGATGGCGATTTCAGTGTCAAGTTCAACCTTGAGAAATTTTAAGTCTATGAGGAAAATGGAGCTTGCATCCTCATTGGTCAGATGACTTCAGATAACTACCACCAAATCAATAGAGATACTCTTTGCAAATTGTCTCAATTGAGTGATGCTAAGGTGTGGCATCAAAAACTCGGGTATGTCAACTACAAGATGATGGACAGGTTAGTCAAAGAGGAAGCTGTAAATGGGCTTCCTAAGCTCAACACCAAGATCATTTCTGTTTGCGAGGCATGCCAGAAAGGAAAGCAGGTCAGGGTTCTACATCCAACAGTACAGAGTCTCACCACCTCATGTTGTTTCGAACTCCTTCATATGGACCTTATGGGAACACTTGAGGTCGAGAGTTTTGGTGGTAAAATGTATGTTCTAATCATTGTAGATGATTCTTCCCGTTTTACTTTGGTAGAATTTTTAAAAGAAAATTTTGAGACTTTTGAATTATTTAAAAAGCTTGCAAAGAGGTTGTGTGTGAGATTTGGTGTGAATATTGGTAGGATTAGAACTAATCATGGAAAAGAATTTGAGAATGCATCTTTTTCAAACTACTGTTCAAAGGAAGCTATAAGTCACGAATTTTCATCACCAATCACTCCCCAACAAAATGGCATAGTTGAACGTAAAAATAGATATCTTGTTGAGATGACTAGAATTATGCTCATTTCTAATGGCATTGCAATACATTTTTGGACTGAAGCTATGAAGACTACATGCATATAATAAATAGGGTATATTTTAGACCAGGGTCATGTGTCACACCCTATGAATTATTGTTGGGTAAAAAACCGAACTTGAGTTATTTTGATATTTTTAGTTATATTTGCTATGTGCTCAATGATTGTAATCACCTTGAAAAACTAGATTCGAAAAGTGACAAATGCGTCTTCATGGGATATTCCCAAAACAGTCATACATATAGGTTGTTTAACCTTAGGACACGTAGCATGTTTGAGTCAGTCAATGTCAAGTTCGATGACTTGATGAGTGGTGTTAAACCTACCGAGGATAATGATTTGGTCTATGATCAAAATCTTCAAAATAATGTCACGGTTGGTGTAGATGATAGTGCAGGTATAGAAAACGAAGATGCAGGTGCTCAAATTGGAGAGACTAGTGATGTTGGTATCGGTGTTGGTTCTGAGAATACAACATCTACTCAAGCTGCCCCAGAATCAGATTATGAACCAGAAGAGGAAGATCCAGCTGATCCCATTGACTTACATCAGAGGGGTATACCATCAAGAATTCAGAGGAACCATCCCACGGGCCAAATTATTGGAGATTTAGATGAAAGGAGTATAAGAAAGCGTCATATAAACTTCAAAGAAATGGTTAGGTATGTCTGTCTTTCTACTAATTGTTCTAAAATTTGAGAGTCTTTGTACCTTTCTAAAATAGTGCTCAAGCGTGTGGAGGATGCTCTCAAGGATGGATTCTGGATAAAGCCAATGCAAGAGGAGTTGGGTCAATTTGCCAAGAACGATGTTTGGGATCTAGTTCCTCGTCCAGAAAACTCACATGTAACAGGAACAAAATGGATCTTCAAGAATAAAATAGATGAGGCAGGCAACATTGTGAGAAACAAGGCTCGTCTGGTTGCACAAGGGTATACTCAAATTGAAGGCATCGATTTTGATGAGACATTTGCCCTCGTTGCCTGCATTGAGTCGGTAAGACTTTTACTTGCTGTTTCTTGTCATATGAAAATATCTCTGCATCAAATGGACATAAAGAGTGCTTTTCTAAATGGAGTTTTAAGAGAAGAAGTGTATGTAGAGCAACCTAAAGGGTTTGTAGATCCCCACAAACCAAACATTGTTTTAAAATTAAAAAAGGCTTTATATGGTTTAAAACAAACTCCCAAAACTTGGTATGAAAAGTTGACTCAACACTTGCTCTTTTTAAATTTTAGACGAGGGGAAGTTGACAAAACCTTATTTCTCATTAGATCACATAAGCACATCTTGTTTGTCTAGATTTATGTAGATGATATTATCTTTGGATCTACTAATGAGCAGATGGTAAATGAGTTTATAACTCGAATGTCCAACACATTTGAGATGAGAATGGAAGGAAATCTCTCTTACTTTCTTGGTTTGCAAATCAAATAGCTGGATGATGGTATTTTCCTTTCTCATTCCAAGTATGCTAAGAATTTAGTTAAGAAATTTATGTTAGAAAGTGAAATGCATAGGAAAACACCACTGGGCAAAAATGTGAAACTGTCGAGAGATGATGTTGGTAATGGTGTTGATAACACCATGTACAGAAGTATGATAAGAAGTCTTTTGTATTTAACAGCAAGTAGGCCAGATATTATATATAGTGTGTGTCTGTGTGCTAGATACTAGTCAAATCCGAAAGAGTCACACTTAAAAGCTGTTAAAAGAATCATTAGATATATAGCTGGTACAACTGAATTGGGTGTTTGGTATTCTAAAGAAACTGGTACTGAAATCGTGGTTTATACTGACTCGGACTAGGCCGGGGATGTTGTGGATAGAAAGAGTACTACAGGGGGTTGTTTTTTCTTAGTTAATAATATATTCTCATGGTATAGCAAGAAACAAAATTGTATTTCTCTTTCTACAGTTGAAGCAGAGTATATTGCAGCTGAAAGTGCTTGTACACAATTATTGTGGATGAACCAAATGATTGAGGACTATGGTCTACACAGTAGAATATTGATTGTGCTCTGTGATAATTCCAGTGCCATTGATATCTCGAAAAATCCAGTCCAACATTCTCGAATCAAACACATTGACATAAGGTACCTCTTTATTCGAGACTTGGTTGACAGGAAGATAGTTAGCCTTGAGCATATAGGAACAGACAATCAGCTCGCTGACATCTTCACAAAGGCATTAGATTTAGAGACCTTCTCTCGCTTGAGAAGAGATCTCGGTATGTGCATTGTTTAAGTCAGTGTTGGTTTTGATATTGTGACACCCTAAACTGATATCAGTCACAACATCTGTATATTTTTGCATGCATTTTTATTTTCTTTCTCTACATAATCTAAATACATTGAGTCTAGTTGAAAGTGCAATAAGGTCATGTGTTATAATAAAAGTGGTGACAAAAAGACCAACCTCTTCAATTAGGTGATTGTGGAACTTTCCCGCAGAAATTGGTTTTCTTCCAGGTCCAGAAACAAGAGGTGTTAACAGCAATTGCTGAAGATATGCTATTTCTCTTCAAATCTCTAAAAAGTTGAATAAAATATGGATTAAGTATGATCCAATCTTTAAATTTCACCTCGGTGAATGATTTTGACGTAGTCATTAACTTGGGTTAAGGGGTTTGTTTCCATTGACTTCGCCTGAAGTAATGTTGGTTATAAATTCATCAGTCATGAAAAGCAACACTGATCAAGTCACTAAAACCATAATGTGAATTTTTTTTACCTTTTTAGGTCATGAGTCTTAGGCATCAACTATGACATTCATACTTTGAGAAGATGTCTTCTTGTTGTGTGTCTTGTTGCTTGTGTTTATGTCTTTCTTGAAGTCTCTTAATCGTGTTTTGAATCTTGCTAACCAAGTGTTTCAGTGGAGTTGTAATCAGATGGTTAGACAGGTAATAAAGAGGTTGATTTGGAGAGTGAAGTTTCATCTTGCAAAATATTAATTCTACTGTGGTGATGGTTTAATTAATCTAGCTCTATTTTTCAGTTGATTTTGTAGTAGAGTCGTGCAATTTTGTTTTTAAAATTTATGAGATAATGGTTGAGTGGTTTTAGATCATGTATCCTACATTAAGGGGGAGTTGTGCTTGTTTTATGAAGGAAAGAAAATCATCTTTAGACCTAAAATCCGCTGGTAGGTTAATAAGAGATTTTTTTTTCCTTTTTTTTTTTTTACCTTTCTCTCTCCTTGGCAACGTTCACTTTTTGGCATGCTTAAATACACTGATTTCTTAACATTCGCCCCACTTTTCCATAACCCCTCTGAAATTAAACTCTCCAACTCTCAAATACTTCTCTGTCTTTTTTGATTTTGTTTTTGCTCTCGTATTTTGTTGAAAATCACAGGATGATGAACCCTTCTTCTTCACCAAATGTTCCTGAGTTACCGGCAGGTGTACGCCATTCCGGCGAGCAGGCCCCTGTGGATTCTCCAAAAATTGGTGGTCTGGACATTCGCGTTGTAGTGGGTGGTGGTTCTTCTACAAACCCACCACCGATTACAACATCTCTGATTCCCTCGCCGCAGTACGATTCTCAAGATGTTGTACCTGTCCCTGTGCCACTCGACGCTGCTCCAGAAGCACAGGTGTTTCCAGGGCAACTGGGAAATGAGATCAATGTTGATAATCCACCTGATTTACCGTTTGTCGTCGCCACTTTTGGCCAGGTTGGGAACCCAACTTTGAAGAGATCGTGGAGGCTGCGCAACATCCCTCCAGGTGTGGTGCCGCCGGCCATCCCGAAAAGTCAGGCAGGCCCTGGGCGCAATGTGCCAATCGAGCACATGAACCTTGCCGGGGACGTCACCGTGATGACGGACTCTGATGATGACGAGTATGTGCCTGTCGCCCCAGTTGCTGCGTCGGCGACCTCACCTTCTACTCGCTTAGCAAAGAAGACAATACCTCGCCGAAAGTAAATTGTGAAGCTGGCTGACAAGAAAAATCCTCCGGCGTCCATCAAAGTTTCTTCGGGATCTACTGAAACCAAGTATTCGTCCCCTCCTTATACAATTCTGGATTTTTTTCTTTGGAGAGGTGTCAAGTTCTTCCAGGCTTGTTGCTGCTAGTCCCCCTCAATCTCCCGTTCATGAGGCTCAACCCGAGTCTGATACTGATCTGTTCGAGTGCTCTCCTGATTCCTCTTAAGATGTTCCTCTTCGTGATCTCTTGTCTTCTTACAAGGACGAAAAGAAGAAAACCAAGGCCGCAAAGAAGGGCAATGTTGGTTCTCATGTTGATTCCCCAAAACCAACATCTCCGCAAACCTAGTCTGCCTCATCCTCCAATTTTGCCTTTGCTGATACTGCTTCTTCTGATCACAAGTCGATCCCATCTGATACCTCTGCTCATTCCCATTCCTCTACTGGCACTCACTCTCGGACCATTGAGATTGAAGACATGGAACCATTTTCCGAGAGATTCTTGACTGCCGAGGCAGAGGAGTTGTTTTTCGAGTACCAAACCTAGAGTTTACTTGCTGAGCATCGAGTTCCTGTTGAGGTTTTTGAGAAACAGAATTTGATCGCCTTCTTTCAGAATAAAGGTATGTATTCCACTGTCTCCAGCGCTATGCCATTTGTCCGCGATATAGTCCTGGAGTTTTATGCGGATTTGGTGCCTTCCATTGCTGATCTCCATTCTGTGAACTATGGTAAAGTCTTTGTGCGTGGGAAGGTTTACAGTTTTACTCCTGATTTGATTGATGAGCTTTTGGGGGCTGAGGCATGATTCTACTATGGATGACATGAATGAGGTTATTTTGTTTCTGTCTGGGGGTATGGTGAATACATGGCGTGAGCAGTTGCCCAGTACCCGTCTTTCTTCTCTTTAATCTGTTCTACACAAAGTGGATATCTGTAACTGGGTCCCCTCTAAGAACACTACGTGTGTTACGCGGCCTCAGGCCCAGTTCTTGTACAAGCTTGGGCAGGGAATCAAGTTTAGCTTTGGGCAGCATGTGTTCGACACAATTACTAAGTTTGCCACAGCCAAGTCTGCGTCCTCTTTGTGCTTTCCTTCCCTGATCTTTAGCATGCTTGAAAATCAAGGCTTGCCGCTTACTCCTGTTGATGTAGTTACTGGTGAAGCTGAATGGTTTGCTTTACGGGGCCAACATATTTCTGGAGCAAGGGTTATTGATCTCCCTTGGCAGGGGCCCCTTCGGGATGATGTTGCTAGAGGTGTCAGTTCTAGTATTCCCAACACTGGTACCCACATGGTTAGCATTTCTTCTCAGGTTGTTCGCGCGTATATTGCTTTGATTGACCGCCAGGTTGCCCAGTTGCAGGCGCTTCGGGGATCCTTCTTGGAGGCCATTTTGCTTTCAGGCCAAAAAGAGGGAGATGGTGATGATGGCGATGCTGCTGATAGGAATGAGGCAAGTGATGATGATGATGATGCCGAGGCATTGGCAAGCCTTGCTTGTGAAAAGATAATGAAGAATATTCGTTCCCGTAATAAGGCATTGAAGAAAATGAAGAAGCTGTTGAGGAAGAGAAAGGATTGGGTTTAAGGAACTCCGATATCCCCTCGTCGTTCGAAGAGGGTGTGAAGTCAATAAGTTCCTTATTTTCTGTTTTGATAAGTGGTTGAATAAACAATGTTGGTTTTCATGTTTGTTTAGATGTTGGGACATTGGTTATTTTATTTAGGGGGAGTTTTCCAATTCAGGGGGAGTCTTAGTGTTTTAGTTTGAACTTATTTTGCGTCGTAGTATTTTGTCCAAAAAGGCAAAAGGGGGAGATTGTTAGGAGTTTATTCTTGGCAATAATTCCTATTTTAGTTGTTTGTCTTTCTTGGGTACAAAATAAATTAGGATTCTAGATTTTGTTTTCTAGATTGTATCTAGGACTTTATTTAGTTTTCTAGATTATGTTTAGAATTTATTTTACTTGTTTACCAAGTTTAGAATTTTAGGGTTGTCGAGAAGACTAAGACTTGGGACACGGTTTTTTGACGCAAGATTTGAAGAAGCAGGTGACGCAAAAGCAAGGGAGAACACAAGAAAGATAACTACTTGGAGTAGGGGTGAGTATTCGGTCGGTTCGGCCAAAAATCGAAGCGAACCGAAATAACCGAAACCGAATTTAGCATAAAATTTCAAACCGAACCGAATACCGAAATAGTTATAAAATTGCAAACCGAACTAAATCGAAAATATGTTTAAAACTGAATTAACCGAACCAAACCGAATCGAATTGATAAAAAATAATAATAAGTAATTTATTATTTTTTAATTGAATTTCAGTTAAAACCGAAACGAATCTTTTTTTTTTGCAAAACCAAACCGAATTAACCGATTTTTTGGAATTTTCAAAATAAAAACCGAACCGAATTTACATAAAACCCAACCGAAAATTTCGGTTCGAATTTTTTGCTCACCCCTAACTTGGAGTCCCTGTCCGAGATTAAGAAGGTTTTCAAAGTTGCGTGACCAACTGAGGAGATCTTTCATATAGGCGACAAGTATTTAGTATCATATGTTTGATACTCTAGTTTTCATATATTACTTCTTATCTTTTTGTATTGATTTTGAACAAAAAAAAGTAATATAGTTTTCGGGTTTGTACTTCAAGTTCACAAGTACTTTTACTTGTGAACTGAATTTAAATTTCTATGTTCTAAGTTTAATTTTCCACTGCATATTTTAGTTAAACTATAGTTGATGTTGGTTTCAGTGCTGGTTAATATTGACAGCAACATCATTTACTGGTACTTATTTTTAAAACCATAAACCTACAAATTTACAATTTTTATCCACATGTTTGAAATGTTATTGCCCATCTCATATTATATTTGCATGTTTCTTTACTTAACTTACTCTAGTCCTTGTGTGACATGGACTCCAATGTCTTTGACCCTTTTAATATTCAAATCATCTCCACAACTTTTTCTTTTTTTAAGTTTTTACATATGTGGTACATTATGGTATTATACATTCTATGTTCACTTATTGTCTACACTCATATTTCTCTAACTTATATGAAATAAATAAGACATCAAATAATAACATTTTCTTGAGTTCTTTTTAATGATATTTGATAACATATGAATCAGTTGTTTGGATGATATTATTTCTAAGTCTATAAAATATTATAAATATTTATGATATTCAAATATGATATTAGCATATAACTTACATAGTTTAAATCTTTTTCAACTTAAAGGGGAAAAAATCGTGATATTAAATATGTATGTATTCTTATTTTTTTCTATATATCTTGTGTGAGTCAACAATTGGACATATGATCCGACTATTAAACGGTCTTTCCGAATGAAAGCTTAGGTTAATTGATGAAATTCATGCATCGCCATAATAAGTTACAAAGTTAATGAAAAAGAAGAATGATGAAAAATTGATAATGATTACAAGTGGTGTTGCTCTCTCTTAAATAGAGGCAAAATAGATCATTTTAGATACAATACAAAATTCAAAATAATTTCAGATCTACATATTAAGGGAATGAGATGTACTATGCAGGTATAGAAACGGCTCCTCGTCCAGCTGGTATTTGTCTTTTTATACGGCGCATAATTCAGGTCTCATGATGAGTTGATCACTTGTGCATGAGTCCATAGAAAGCTTGTCGGCTTGCACGATTTCCTGTATACATTACACCAAGTCGCCCAGCGAGCTGATTAACTGGACTGGGAAGCTTGCCAAGTCACTCACCTGTTCTGGGAAGCTCGCCAGATCGCATGGAGTGTATCCGATTGCTAACATTAATAGTCGGGTCAAATCCTGAAATATTATTAATATGAAACATCAAACATGAATATTTGGTTAGAAATTTATTAAAGTATTTATTAATTTTTTAACTTATGTTATTAATAATTTCTAATTTTGTAATTTACTTTTATACCAAATATCTTACTTTTGGTAATATTGAAAATTATTCTATTTCCTCGTTATTTACTTAGAGGAAAAAGACTTAATAGTATTCTCTATATAAATTGCAATAATTGTGTATCAAATATAAAATCTTTGATTATAAATTTCCAAAATATTTACTTATTATATATGTTCCTATAATTAGTAATTTTAAGATTCTTTGTTTACTTGTATAAGCAAGAAATCTTATAATACTTATGAGGTATTAAACTAAATTGAAGAAATTTATTATGAACTAATCATCTCTATATATTAATACAAAATTCTTCTAACATATGTGTCGGTTTTGTATGTTTTGCTTGAAATATAAAAGGCTCTAATGTTTCGATGGCTTATGTGTCATTCGAGTCTAATATATACCTAATTTAATTTATTGTATCTTGCCTAATTTGATTTATTTATTATATTTAGCCTAATTTAATAATTTTTTATTATATTTTGCCTAATTCAATAAGTTTTTTTTTATTCTCCTAATAAAAGAATATAAATAAGTCATATATATAATTAGTAGAAAAAATTTTATTTTAATTAAAAAGTCATATTGCTTATGAAATAATTTTAATTAAAAAAAGTTAATTACGAAAATAAATAAATAGGTTGTATTTATAATAAATATTGAAATAATTTATTTTATAAATTTAAATATTCTATATAAGTAAGTTAAGATTTATTTACAATAGTTTGAGTATGTAACTAAATATTAGTAATGAATAAAATTAAATATAAGATTATATAATTATATAATAAATAATTAATATTTATTAAACAACAACACAATATTACAAGACTTGAGAGTGGCATTTTTTGAATTTTTTAACGTATGTAACTAATAATTATTATTGAGATTAATTTAAATATTAAAATATATAATGAATTAATAATAATAATCAATTAATATAAATTATACACCGATTGAAAATATGATATTTTTTTTGAAGTAATACACCGACGTTACACTAGTTGAAGTAATATTCAACTGTAATAATAACTTTGTAGTCAAATGACAATATCAAGTTTCTTTCGGACGTCATTACTTATAAAAGTGATTTTGATTATTTAATATAAGTTTGGTATACCACACTTTGATTTCTTGAGTTATGCATAGAAACATAAAATATTAGTCTATGTTGGGTTTTTCAACTCGGTCCGACGGTACGACCCGGAACCCGACCGGCCCATAGCAAACACCAGATTGGGTGACTCTATTGGACAATAACGCACATGGCCCATTTTCAGGCAGGGGTCAGCCAAGTCCTGGTGTCCCAAGACATGGACGGGTCATTTATGGCAAGAATAACAGTTGTCAGCCCATTATTTATAGGGACAATTCTCATTTAGTTTAATATAATAGAGCCTAAATTCCATAAAATTCTACGAATATTTTTATTCTTATCTAAAACAAATACATACCATATATTTTGTATTGATTAGTATATTGATAAATATGCCCAAATAAAACTGAATAGACAAAAATTTCTCCCGATGGAAAGAAAAGTAGATTGACATATCTGCATGGTGATTGAATAGGATTCACGCAATCATCTCTCACTGTCCACCCCAATCGTCACGCAATCAGTTCCCACTGCCCAAACGCCAAGAAAATATGATACGCAGGATTATATTTTGAACTACAAAACAACATACGATTTTTTGTATTCACGCCATCATCCACATTTCGATACACAGAAATCCGATTGCTGTTGCTTGCAAATGGAGACCGATAGTAAGTCATCTATTACATGTAATATTTATAAAAAAATTTCCAGAAACTTTGTATTTATGAAATGAAACTTAACAGCAAAATAACATCTACGATCACTCCGACAAATGCTATTTATGCAACATGGACACCTACTGACTCAATATACCTCATATAGATATTGAAAAACACTTATTGAATCCCAAGAACCATAACGGATAATTCAGACTATCAGATAGTTTATAATTAGAAAATGACAAAGTAGTTTGTAATTTACCAAACCACTCATCCAAACTACTCCAATTACAAAATGGAAACTACTCATTCTATCCCCAGCGGCTGGTTCAATTCCAAACTACAAATGTAAAATTTGCAACTCAGTCCAAAACTGCTATTGAGAATATTAACAAAGTTCCCACTTTTCAACAATGTAGATTGTAGTTTTCTAAGTAGAAGTTTGTGACTACGCAATAACTTTTTATAGATAACTGCCAACGATGATCACCACGACAATTGATATTTTCTGCAAAATGGCTAGTTGCTGATTACAAACTACCTCGTCTACATATTTCAAACTACTTGGTCAGTCCCAATATAAACAACAAATAATTCCCAAATAACCAAGTAGTTTGTAATTAGAAAAAATGACGGACTAGTTTGTAATTAGTCAAACTACTTTTCCAACATGCCATACCTATAAAAAGCAAACTACTCATTCGATCCACAACGACTGTTACATTGCCAAACAACAAATATAAACTTCTACATCATTTTTAAACTACTTTGTCGATAATTAACAAAGTGCACAGTATTAACATAGTACCATGTAATTTCTCAACAATGTAGTATTTAATTAAGGAATGACTTTTATTAGCAAACTGACAACGACGATCACCACAGCAATTGATATTTTCTTCAAAATGGACAACTACTTATTCCAAACTACTTATTCAGTACTAAATTACCTCAGCTACATATTCCAAAGTACTTGGGCAATCCCATTATACATAACAGACAAATCCCAAATAACTAAGTAGTTCGTAATTATAAAATGACAGAGTAGTTTGTATTTAGTCAAACTACTCACCCAACATGCCACACCTACATAATGCAAACTACTGATTCGATCCACGTCGACTGTTGCAGTGCCAAACAACAAGTCTAAACTTCTACGTCAATTCTAAACTACTCTTCATAATATTAAGAAATTTCACATTATTACAACGGTAGTGTGGAATTTCTCAACAAAGTAGTTTTTAATCAAAGAATGATTTCTCATGGAAAAATGACAATGACGATCACTATGACAAATGATATTTTCTGCAAAATAACCAGTAGGATTCCAAACTACTAAGTTAGTACCAAACTACATCAGCAGCATCTTGATGTAGTACTCATTCTAATCCAAATTACATAACAGATAAATCCAAAACTACTCTGTTAAAATTGAAAACTTTCTTTGAAAATTCAAAAACATCTTTCAAATTCAAAACTACTTTATTCAAGTTCGAAACTACTAATGCATTAATCAAAACTTTTGCTCAAAAATTCAAAACCTACTCAGTCACTTTTTAAATGAAAACTAATTGAAAATTACTCACGCACAATTGCCAAATAAATTTCACCAAATCGAAACTACTATTGACAAGAATAAATCAATTGAAAACAAAAAGTATCTACCTCTACGATTTCGAAAACACTTGCGGAATAGAAATTGGGACAAAAAAATGGGGATACAAACAATTTCAAAACTTACTTGGTACGTTGATTCTTCTTCGCCCTACTCTTCATTTGACCAGGGCTATTTATACCTGAACTGGTCAACTCCAAATGGAAAAGATTCTGCAATTATTGTTTCGCCTAGAAAAACTACTCGAATCACTCCCACAGGCGCAAGAAAGGGGATTTGATTTGGAAACAAAACGTTAGGAGGATACGGTGGATTTCGTGGAAAGAAACTTAAGGATTTTGTGCGGCTTTTTCCAGTTTAGAAAGTGAATTTCCAGGGTCGAATTCCGCGAATGAAGGAATATGATTTGAACTGGGTGTTTACTTGCAGTTTGCAATTCTAATTTTCCAGCTTCAACCCACAGGTGGAGCATTTGATTTGGACGGGGGTTGAAATGAATCAACTTGGGATTTTGCCCGTAGGGTTCTACCGATTGGGATTCTATTTTCCATTTCGTGTTGCCAGAATTTAGTTTGGGGATGCGAGAAATAAAGTTTTTTTGAAATTGCATCAATTACGGTTAATTGGCAAGAAAGAGAAAGATCATGTATCGTGGCACACGGGTAGCAATCTCAGAGGGTAATATTGTCTCCACTTAAGAGGTTTGGATTTTTATGGAATTTTTAATTTAGCTCTTTTTAAATACTAACAAGTAAAATTAGGGAGAATTTGAAAATGTTAGTTGTTGAGGTTTTTTTTTTTTTTTTTAAATCACTTTTTCAACATGAATACAACAGCTGTTGCCAATTTCTTTTTTATTCACGCAATGTTTACATTTTTCTCTAATCCATGTACGATAAAAATACCAATATGTAACTATTTGTATATTTATTTCTTCTCATCATTTAACTTTATCCAATATAATTGGAATACGGATACCAAGGTTTTCACTTGACTTGCTCTAATTGTAAAAACATTATATATATAAAACTAATTAACAAAACAGAGTGCAGAGTGCAGTGACAATAAAACAATTGACCCAATAGCACAGGGGGGTGACCCGATGACTCGGAAGTCAGCTCATGCCATTGATCGAGCCGAGTCTTGAAATATTTATTTTATCTTAATAAAAACTTAATAATGCTCAATTTAATTAACATTAGACCACTACATCATAAATAATCCAAACTTTGATTGATGGGTGTGTCAAACCCATACAATATTAATACTAGTTTGAAAAATTATTAAGTTTAAAAATTAAATTATTAATACAATAGAAAAAAATATTTGATATAAATATAAGATGTGTAAAAGATCAAATTTATGTATGTTACGACATCTTCTCAACATCTTCTCATAATCAGCCTTCATTTGTTACCAATATCTTTTACATCAATCCTAAAAACTTTTTTTTAAACACTATTTATTCAAATCAAGTTTTAGAATTACTTCAAATATATCTTTAAGGTCCTAACATAAAAAAACAACCACGCATACTAATAATATACACACATGAAAATTGAACTTGTGAACATAATAAAATAAAATAAAATAAAAATATTTTATACAATAAAATACTCACATATAATAAATATTTCAAATATATGATTTTTGAAATCAAACCACCGGTATATCAATTTAATCAATTTATTATGTTGTGCTATTCACCATATTAGATCATTGTAAGCTATTTAAAATGGCTTGACAGCCTCTTCATCGTCTTCTACACTCTCTCATGACATTCGTTACCAATCTTTATATTTCCTCAATAACCTATTTAAAAAATGAGATCAACTAAATCTTGGTTGAAAGTAAATTAATAATTACAGAAACCACATCTATGTTAACTAATTAGAGATAAATATTTTAACTCATTTTGTGAAGAAACTGAGAGCTGGAAAGAAAGAGCAAGATCAGGATCACTAGATTGGTAGTCTCAAGATAAAATGGCAAAAACAAATAGATAAAAAAATATTTATTTATTTATTAGATACAAATATAATATGTATTCAATGAACATTGTATCATACACAAATATAAAATATTATAAATATATATATTTAACTACAATAACGTTTTATACCTATATGTAGTGTTGTCATCCTTGATAACATTTTTAAATACGTAAGAGAGAATTACTTTGATTTTTATTTATAAGCATAATATTTTGAATTGCTATATTATGAAGTTCTAATATACATCGTGAGATTTATTGTTTTGCTCGTGTGTGTGTGTGTGTGTGTGTCTATATATATATATATATATATATTTATATATTAAATTTCATCAAATGATAAAATTTAATAACAAAAATTATGAATTACACACCACCTCTTTATGACATCTAAACATAAGAAATTATTGTTGAATGTAACATATTTTTCATAATAAGATTCTCAAAAATAATAATTTACAAAATAAGCAATACATGAGAGATATGATCAAATATCATATTGTTGGACATAGCAATTTTTTTAATCGAAGCTCCTCAATTTCTAATATAATAACAATGTTTTAATATTTTAAATTTTTTTTGGTAATATAGACATTATAAAACATTTGCAAATATGTCTCTCCTAGAGTATTATGGAATATACACTATAAGTCAATACATTAGCAATTTATTTGTTATATTTTGTTGTTGTTGTTGTTGTTGTAATTGGAATTGATTGTTTGGATTTTATTTTAGTTAAAAAAATTATATATAATTAAAACCAAAGTTATAAAATTATGAAGTGATCTGCTAAAAATTATGTATATATATATATATATATATATATATATATATATATATATATATATATATATATATTTATCCAAGGGTTTTAAATATTTTTAAATAATAAAATATAAGACAGGCTTTTCAAATAATACCTGCTTTATTTATATTATAGTAATTAGACAAAGATTTAGGATTTAGGATAGTACATACACATAAATATATTATATATTATTATATTAACACACAATTAATATGTAAAGGTGGTAACGTCTGTTTTATAAATAAAAAGGGTTCTATATAATTAAATTCAAGATTTTTAGTTTACCTAATTGTATGTGTAATGTGTGTTAATCTATCTTCCTTATTATATTTGTTAATTAGCATAATATTTAGGAGAGTACATGGACGTAAATATAATATTAAATTAAAAAAAAAAAAGTTATATATGTAAATATTTTACTTTATGTTTGATGATTAAATAAATTGATTCAAAATAATTTACAGATAAAAAAAGAAATAAAAATATTGATAATTTCTCTTTGGTGATTAAGAAAATTGATTCAAAACTTTCTATTTAATTACAAATAATATAAGAAATGAAAAATTAAAAAAATGTAAAATTTATCAAAAAAAGTTTAAAAATTTATACATGAATAATGCAATTGGCAAGGATCAAGTATAAAACGGTCATTTTAAATTTGGTTATGAATTTAAAACCAAATCTATAATTTTTATTATGATTATGAATTTATCCATGACCACAAAAAATACAATTATTGTACTTAGGAGATTGATTAATGGCCTCAAGACTGCCATCATTTTCTCCTTTTAATTTAGCGATCTCATGCTTAAAATTCTCAACATGCATGCAAAGGGTGTAACATAGAACTATGAAAGTCAAGGGTAGATGCAGAAATTTTTTAGACCAGACTGGAAATGTGTAGGGATGGATGAGGGTGGGGGTGGAGTCGAAAATATTTGGGGGCCAAATTAATTATGTACATATAATAGTGACAAAATTGCAAAATAACCCCAATAACTTAGGGTGTTGGCAACCTAATACCACTAAATATACTTGGTAGCAATTTATCCAATAATTTATAAAAAGATAGCAATTTAACCCCAGTTTCGCTCAAAAGAAAAAACAAAATTCTTCGGATTCTTTCAATTTTTGGCGATAAACACAAGTTTAATTAAGTTAACTATCAATGAATGTGAATAAGTAAATCCCAAGTCGTACTCCTGAATAACTGAATGATAAAATCTTCACATAAGACTAGTAAGAAAGATCTGAGTTTAGTTATGATTTCATTAAAAAAAATATCGCACACAACTAATAGCACAAGAATCTAATACAATTAAGCAAAATGACAATTTCATTAGTGATGGAGTTCTGTAAATCTTCAACACATAAAAACTAACATGCAAAATACAAATGAACAAATATAAAAGACAATGCATCCATTAATATCATAAAACACGTACATTTCATAATTTTGGCAATGTTTATTAGCAATTCCAGAACATAGGATAACCATTTTTACTTTATCAATCCTTGCACAACAGTTAAACAAAAGAACATTCCAAAAATGCACTCTAGTGATAAAACAAAATCAGGAAACAACATTTATATTTTTACCCCACAACAAAAACTCCATAAGCATATGCAAAAAAACGAATGATATACGTAAGCAGTAAGGAGATTTTAACATCATCCCGCAACTTAGACTTGTAATTCAATGGCTTCTTATCATATCGCCGCAAAAGCTGAAGCCCCATCCTCGTAATCAGCTTAGTTGTTATATAAGTCTTTCATAAAATATCCCACCTCAAAACCTTCATCGAAAAATCAATACCATCAGGAACAAAGAAATAATAACATCAGACACGTGAACAAAAGTCAAAGAACAAACTCCAGACACAAATTTAAATTTAAAAAAAGGTGAAAAATCAAAACTTTAAAAAAACTTATTAAGAACATAAAGGCACTCGAGGGGGAAAATTAAAATCAAACTCCATTTAGTAAGGCCACATATAGTTGTACAGTTTTTTTATATATACAATTATGGCCATTATAAGTTTCAATATAATAAAATTACAACTAATAGAAACTAATAACTCGGCTTAATATATTCAACTTTTGTGCATATTTAACAAATGTATCAGCAATTCCAAATATTCTATCAAAAAATTCAAACAATCATCTAAAATAGTACTTTAACATTTTTTTTTCATGAGCAATAATACCAAATACGAAATCGATAAAATCAAAATAATAAACCACCAGTAAATCAAAATGATTAGGAAAAAATATTTTTTGCAACCTGTACTATAGGCGTTTTTACGCTTTGCAACCAAATGTTATTTTCATTGTTAATTGTAACCTATACTACAATTTTGCAACCTAAAGTTTTTTTTCTCATGCTTTATTTTTCACACTGCAGGTTGCAAAGTTTTAATACATATTTCAATTGACAACAAAAAAAAAACATTTGGTTGTAAAGCATAAAAACATTGAATGACAAATTACTTGATATGTAGAGATATTTAAACAATGTCATCGCAGAATCAATTTAGAAGAAACCGTCATTTGCAAGTACAAAATGAATTAACAGAGTTAGTCCAAAAATAGCAGCATATTGAAAACAATATACTATTTTATTTCAAGAACAGATGGTGTCGAGAAATTATAAATTGATCCATTAAAAGTGTCTGAGATTCTATTTTTATTAGTCTACAAACACCTTTCTCTTACTATAAGTTGGTTATGACTTATGCCTTCTTGTAAATAAAATGACATAGGAAAAAAATTGTAATTGAGTCATATATGATGAAACAGGCTATTGCTTTTCCAACAAACAATGCAACATCAGATGATAACTAATTTTGACATCTCACTAATAGTTTACATGCACTAATAAAGATAACTCAATTATCAGGCGATCAGTTATATCTACCATTACCTTACTTCTGGTTAAAGACACAAAAATTGCTTGCAATATCTTGACTGGGATGTACCAAATATTTAGATATGCTGAAAATTATGCTTCACATTTCATATTGAGACACGGTCTAAAATCTGTGTACTTAGATTTAGAACTTTCTTCCTGAATAAACCTTTATAAGTACTTATAAAGCCAATATTTTTCTATTTCCTGTGATACCAATCGTGAACCATGACGGTTCATTCATAAACCAAGTCCACCTATTTAAAACTCATTTCAATGTATATCATTTTAACATGATTGAAACGAAGTCGAAAACTAATTTGGAGAATCATCATCATCGGCCAACCTTAAGAGGAGAAATAATATATTTGCATGATAAGACACACAAATCAATTTGTCATTTCAAGTCCAACCAATGAAACGGTAAAAATTTGCATAAGAACAAACCTACTGCTGTTCTTGGAAACATTAGTGACTTCAAGAAAAAAACATTGAGGAAGATCCCCTTACAATTCCCCTATTTTCCATATTAGACTTACACTTTAAGAATATAGCTATATTTAGAGTAATTGTATTAACTTCAAGCAGATTAACACTACAGGAAAATTGAATCCATTCAAGAACATGAAAAGAGCATAGATAAAGATTAAACATAAAATGCAAGATATTATAATAAATAAATAAATGACATCATATGTAGAAGATCACGAAAGAGCCTCAGTTTTAGTCTCAATTTTGACGTCGAGTGAGTTGATCCTGGTGGATAGGAATCTGGCGAGGCATTCGTCGGCGAAGGGATTGAAGAAATGGAGGCCCGGCTGATCGAGGCGGTCAAAGCGGCCCCACTTCTCGACGACTCCTACGCTGGCTTGCTCCACTTCTCAAAGAGATAGTCAAAAAACCCTTCTGAAAACAAAAATGGAAAGAAAAATCAGATCGGGAATTGAGAATATACAAATTAATTTATTAAACAATAGATCCGATGACACCTTGAAAAAATTAACCGATGACACCTTGAAAAAAATCACGGATTTTAGAAAAAATCGATCCGAAAGCAATCCTAAAAAAAAGCTGTGAATCTATTTTGAAAACATATACAATAACATATGAGGAAATAGCATATCTGTATAGAAAAAATGAGAAAAAATAGATCTTAAAACAAAAATAAAAAAGAGAAAACGGATCGAGAAATAACAAATCTATATAGAAAAAATGAGAAAACACAAATCAGAAAAGTCCGCCGCAGATTGCCAGTCACCAGTTTCGATCCGCCGGATCGACGCTCTAGAAATCTTGAAGGAGGCGTCGACCGGTTTTGAAGGACTTTTTCTGAATTTGAGATGAAAAATCAGGTGTTATGCAATTAAGATCTGGATTCGAGAACAAATTATCCAAATGGAGATCTAAGGCAAGAAATTAAATGAATTTTCACGGTTCTGGATTATCAAGATTTGCAACTAAAACAATCAAATTGGGTTGACGGATTTTTGAAATTGAGTTAGTTGGACCGAACACAAAATGCTTGAATTTGTGAAATTATTTTTAGACCGAATACAAACTAAGATATAATTACCAGAAAATCAGATCAAAAAAAATTAGATTGAGAAATTTGTGAGAAGAGAATTTTTTTTCTTTTTTGGTGTAGAAGGAGAGACGGAGAGGAGAAAGCAGCAACCGAACCCTAGAAATAAGAAATAAAATATAAATCGCAAAAAGTTGTTATTTATACCTAGAGAAAAAAAATCAAAAAAGGAAGAATTTCAACATATTTCATAAGAGAATGCCACATCAGATTTCCAATACATATCCAAATGACACATGTCATTTGAATGATTGTGAGGTTGATATCTAATCAAGTTATCAACAAGATTAACAAATAGGGTTGATAGCATGTAGACAACGCTTGAAGGCCCAGATAGCAAAATAACTTAGTCGGCTTTACCCAAAAATAATAATTGAATGTATGTGGGTCATAGGTCAACGTACCAAACATTACATTGGTAAGAATATACCACTTGATCTTAGTTGGAAAGCCGAGAAAAGTTTAATTTCATTCGACTTTGGATAAACCTATTTATACCCCAATCATTTTGCCTTCCCATTTATGTAACTTTGGTGGTATTATGAAATGATTAAGCATCATATGTCTCACCTCTCTTGAACAAACAAAAAACACATATTACAATCTACAAACATATTCTTAAAACAATAATAAATTGAGAAATAAAATTAAAAAGATAATAATTTTAAAAAAAAAACAATGTAAATTTAAGACTTATCTCAAAAAAATAAATATACTGATACAAAAAAAAAATTGAATACAAAATGCAATAACACTATTTATGAATAAGAATCTCAAAAAAAAAAATTGTACTTATTTATTTGTCATTATATTAGTTAGTTAACTCTTAGATCTAATAGATTTTGAAATAATATAAAATATTAATAAATTTCATTACAAGATCAATATGTTAATGATAATCTAATTGATCAAGTAAAAATACAAAAATTAAATTATAAGATAAATAAATTCAAAATGAAGTATATAATATTATAAAGTATTTATATAAATATAAAAATACTCAATAACTCAAAAACATACAAATAAATGAAAATTTAAAAAATAAACATTTAAAGTTTGGAATTATGCAAAATAGTCTATTTATTTACTTGCCAATCTTTAACTTATTATTATTTAAAATCTTAAAAAGTGTAATACCAATAAAAAGAGTTACAATGTCAAAAATAAATTGATAAATTCAAAAATGATCATATAAAACTAAATTTATTTTAAAAAATAAAATTTACCAAATAAAATTTAAGACTTCAATGAGTTTAAGACTATACATTCATGAAAAACTTTTTAGCATCATATCATATAATAAAACATCAATACTTACCATTTTTAAAGGATTGAATCAAAATCACACAATTTGTTTCTCATCTTTAAATGCTTCTTTAATTGCTTGGTTTTAGAAATTTTGTTATAACGGGAAAACATATTACTACTATTTATAAGTGGCTCTCTCTCTCTCTATATATAGCTTGTCCTTTATTTGAGAAACCAAGGCCAATTGTGGGTCTTAAATCTAATTAAGTGAATGGACATTTTTTTTTTTTTTTTTTGTATTTTTTCTTATTTGATGAAGAAAAACTAGGATTATATAATAAAAGCACTGTTGTGGTATATAGCTAATATATAATAAAAGTACTGTTGGTATATAATAAAAGCACTAGTTATCAGATTCTCAAATAAAGTTGGATTCTCATCGGAACTCAACATGAGCCCAAACCTATAGATGGATAGATAGAAGATTTTGTGGCAGAGTATAGTATATATATCTGTTCTTTGTTGTATATAGTAAATAATACATCAAGTGTTCCATATATAATATATGGTAAATATAATTGGGTGAGACCGGTCTTATAGTATGAGACCATGTTTTACCATTCTCATCAGCTCAACCCAACCCGCCCGCCTAACCTAACTATAAAAGAAAAGAAAAACATAAATTCATTCTCAGACCCCCTCCCCTCTTCTCTCTTCCCCTCTAGCACTCACACTTTCCTTTCGCCGTCTGCCACCGTTGGCCACTGTCCTCCGGTGGTGGCCACCATTTTCATTTGACAGGATTTAACAAAAGATTATACCATCTAAGTGGTCTCTATTCCCTCATTCTAAATATGAAATTGAGTTTATGATTGGATGTTTCGATCATCATAAATCGAATATCAAAATTATAAATACGTCAACTTTAATCTCAGATCTACGACAATTTATTAGACCAAGTTCAAATTGGCCACTACCATTCAACTCGCATCACCGAAATCTACAATGTTATAGATTTTTTTTAAATGTTGCCGAAATTAGTACCAGTGACAGTAGGATTTTTTCCTCTTCTCTTCTCGTCTCTCTGTCTCTCTCTTCTATGGTGAGTTTATGATGGGATTTGTAAGTGATGCAAATAATAATGGTTGTGGTTGTGTTGGGGCTCTGAGGAGTCTGGTGACATCTTCTTTATCTAAGAGTGGTCATCATAAATTAGAGCCATCTATTCTCAAATGATTGTTGAAAAATCGTAATCACGGCAAGAAGGACTGCAAGGTTTCAGAGAGTATTAACAATGAGCGCGGTGAGGTGTTGGAATCAGCTTCTTGTTTGGAAGAGATTTTTCTACTTAATAAACATCATTTTTCTAGATATATAATCATCTTATTTTGTGATTTTTTTTGGTTTGAGGTTTTCCTTTTTTTTATAAATTTCTTTTTGTCTTCTCTCTATGTTATTGTTGGTGATTTGTTGTATATGTGAAGGTGTTTCTGTTGTTTTGGCTTTTAATTTTTTTACCAGTTTAATTACATAATTTTTAATAAGATTTATTAGTAGGTTAAGTATCTTTGTGTTAAAAGTATCACAAAATCATCTCAAAGTTTTACAAATTCATGTAGGAGTATTAAAGATTGATATAAATTGTATAAAAATGACAACATAATTCCGTATTTATTTTATTGGCTATCAACATGTTATTTATCAAATATTATTACGATTCAATACTTTTTATTTGAATTGTTCTCATAAATAATGTTTAATATTAATGATGATTTACTTTTTTTTTCTTAAATTATGTAGGAGTTTTCTTAACATAATTAGGATGAATACTCTGATTAATATTAAAATAAATTAATAAGATCATTTAAATATATATATATATATGTGTGTGTGTGTGTGTGTGTGTGTGTGTTATTTTGTTTTTTATTGTGAGTCCAACAATATCAAATTTGTCACCTTTTCTCAAAAATAATTTTAACACTTTTTTAATTAAAATATGCAAGATTGCACAATGCAATACAATGCAGTATTTGTTTTATTGGCTATCATCATGCTATTTATCAAATATTATTACGATTCAATACTTTTGATTTGAATTGATTTCTTAAAATAATATATTTTATTACTATCTCAGTAATCATGCAATACAATACAAGTACGAAACCAGCATCGAGTGGAATGAACACTGTGGCATCCACTATAATAGATTCGTAAAAAGATCAGCTAATTGTCTATTAATTGTTGGTGATATTGATCCACAAAGTGGTAGCAAGAGAATAGCAATAGAAAAGAGATCTGATAATTTGAAACGTATCGACGAGTTGTATCCTTCGTATGTTGCTCTACACTATTGACAAACGAGAAATTACACGCTAATTGACGGTTTAATTCCAGTGATTTTATGTGCTTAATATTATCATATATGCTTATTTCTCGTAATTGTTATTATGACCAATCAAGCACCAATCATATATTTCTTCTCTATTTTGTAGTATTTGGTGCTATATTTATCGAAGGATGTCTCACAAGGAAGTAGAGAAACGAGGATTGACGAATCGAGGAGAAAAATTAAAAATCAGGATGATGCGTCGATGACGCGTCGATGCCGAGGGTGGATCGCGTCAGTCGATGCGATGTGCGGTGTGACGCCGAAGGCTGGCTCGCATCAGTCGACGCTCATGTTCTGAAGCGTCGATTGGAAGGGCGTCAGTCGACGCAATGTCGACGCTCATGTTCTGAAGCGTCGATTGGAAGGGCGTCAGTCGACGCTCATGTTCTGAAGCATCGATTGGAAGGGCGTCAGTCGACGCTATGTCGACGCTCATGTTCTGAAGCGTCGATTGGAAGGGCGTCAGTCGACGCTCATGTTCTGAAGCATCGATTGGAAGGGCGTCAGTCGACGCCCATGCTGGACGATGCAGGCGGGTGATTCGCGTCGACGCCGAAGGCTGGTTCGCGTCAGTCGACGCTCCGTCGACGCCGACTCGGCAGAGTTATTTTTGGAAGAATCTTGGGCGGCAAGAAATAGGAATTCTATATAAACCCCGACCCTATTTCGTCCCAGAGGCATAATACAACATATCCTAGGGTTCTAAGGAGGTCCAGAGAGGTTCCAACTCGTTCCAAATCATCCATACGCGAGAGAACTTGAAGATTGACGTTCCAAGACGCAAGATTCAAGTTCAACACATCATCTCTCCTATTTTATCAAGGATTATGTTTGTTTATCTGAACCTTTTCTTTTATTTTCTTAACTCCATGAGTGAGTAAATTTATTATCTAGTTCTAGGGATGTTGAAACCCTCGTGAAACTATGTTTAATTGATTTATGCAATATTGTTGTTCGTTCGTCATATGCGATTGTTTGTGTTGTTCTATTTTCAATTTATGATTGCTTAATTCTTAATTTGGCTTGATCACCTAGATTAGGGATTGGTTATCTATTGCTAGAAATAGGATTGCTTCCCGTGTAATTGTCGTAATTACTATTTCTCTGAAGCAACTAATGATTGTAAATCGTTAGGGACAACACAACATAGGTTGAATGAACCGAGCTTATGCGTTTGTTGCCTAGATTAATCTATTTGCCTAATTATTAATGTTGTTTGTTGGGTTGAACCTAGAGAGCTTATTCTAGGTTATTCAATAATTAGATTCAATTAAAGAGCTTATTTTAATTGAGTACACAGTAAGGGTAAATTCGAGTAGCAGAGTTTATTGCTACTTAGGATTTTTAGTCGCATGTGATGAATGGATTATGATATTGTGGTTGGTTAAATGAGTGAATCGAGGGTGGAAACTGAACTAGAACTAGGCCTTTATTATTATTGAATTCTTCGTTAATTATTTTCTTACTAGTTTAATTACTTGTTTATTTTATTAGTTAATTCATAAATCTTTACCCCAATTATTTATTTAAATAAAATACGGATCATCACAATCTAACCACACTCCTCGTGGGTTTGACCCTTACTTATCTCTACTACTAGTTAGTGGAGAGAAGCTGAGGAAAATAAATATTTAATTTGACGCTTGACGACGAGCGGTCAAATTTTGGCGCCGTTGTCGGGGACTGACGCGTTAAATTGTGATTTTTAGTATTTTAATATTTTATTTTTAATTTTGTTTGAACGAATTGAACTTTTGTTGAGTGTTTTCTCAGGTGAATGGACTTGAGATCATCCGGGAAGAAGAATTTGCATTATTATCCGAAAATCAACAAGAGAGGCCGTGAGTTGAAGAAGAAGTCGAACTCGGAGCAGGTATTACCCAATTACATATCCGAGGACTCTTCGAGCGAGAGCGAAGAACGAGAGAATGAGACGATGGCTGCTCAAGCGGAATGAACGTTGAAGGAGTTGGCAAATCCCGACCTTCCTCAACAACCCTTATGCATTACCTTTCCAACGGTGAACGATGCTACATTCGAGTTACGATCCGGACTAATCCATCACCTACCTTCATTCCATGGACTCACTGGCGAGGATCCGCACAAACACTTGAAAGAGTTCCATGTCATATGCACAAGCATGAAACAAGCTGGAGTCACGGACGAGCAAATTAAGTTAAGGGCATTCCCCTTTTCATTAAAAGACTTAGCCAAGGACTGGCTTTACTAATTACCTTCGGTATCCATCACTACGTGGGGGGCTATGGAGAAAACATTCTTGCAGAGGTACTTTCCCGCATCACGAGTGGCAAATCTTCGAAAGGACATTTGTGCGGCTAGGCAGACGCAAGGAGAAACATTGCACGAATACTGGGAATGATTCAAGAGGCTAGTTGCAAGTTGCCCTCAACACCAAATGGGCGAGAAACTTTTAATTCAGTATTTCTATGAGGGATTATGCCTTACTGATCGAAACATGATTGATGCCTTACTGATTCAGTAGTGGAGGCACCTTGATGGACAAGACACCGATAGCAGCAAAAGAACTAATATCGAACATGGCAGCCACTCTCAGCAATTCGGCAGTCGTGATTCTTCATTGAAATCGGTAAACGAGCTGGGTATTGATTTACTACAAACCCAATTAAGTGAGTTGAAAGCCATGATGAGTGCGGGAGGAGCTCCAAAGGTTCGACCATGCGGTTTTTGCGAAACATTGGAGCACGTTACTGACGAATGCCCACATTTTTACTCAGCACGCGAGGCACACGTGAACGCCTTGGGAACCAAAAATGGGCAAGGGAGGAAATACGACTCGTACCCCCACACCTTCAATCCAAGATGGGGCGACCAACCTGGTTTTAGATGGAGGGATCAGCAGGGAAATATACAGCAAGGGAATACACCTGGAAATCAAGATCAAGGGCCCTCCCAAGCTCAACAAAAGGGACAAAATTTCCCGAATCAACACAACAACCAACAGCGGAAAGAGAATGCATCCCCACATTTGGATGAAATGGTGAGATCATTAGCGACGAGCATAAAAGGCCTAGAGACCCAAATGAGTCAAATGGCAGAACACATAGTCAAACTAGAAGCACGAGGCAGTGGCCGATTACCTCCTCAAACTGAGGTGAATCCGAAAAGTGTGAGCACTGTTACGACACGAAGTGGTAAGAAAGTGGAAGGGCCGGCCAATCCAATGCTAGAGCCGGAAAATGAAGACAAAATGGAGGAAGAAAACTCGGAGCCAAAACATGCTAAAAAGGGTAATTCTAAACTTTCTAATAATTTTAATAACCCCGTTGTTTCTCTTCCTAGGACCGAGCCACTTCCATTTCCATCAAGAATTAAGCGCCAAGCTAAGGAAGACACGGAGAGGCAAATACGAGACGTTTTCAAAAAGGTGGAGATCACTATTCCACTTGCCGACGCGATCAAGCAAATTCCTCGTTACGCCAAGTTCCTCAAGGACTTATGTACTAACAAGAGAAGGTTAAAGGGGGATGAAAAGGTCCTAATGGGAGCGAACGTGTCGGCCGTATTCCAAAAGAGCTTGCCACAAAAGCGGAATGACCCGGGCATGTTTTTCATTCCATGCACGATTGGAAACATGCGAGTCGAGCGATCCATGCTAGATTTGGGGGCATCAATAAATGTTATGCCACGCACCATTTTCGATTGTTTGAAGGTTGGACCATTAAAGAAAACAGGGGTAGTAATCCAACTTACCGACCGAAGCACTTCCTACCCTGATGGTGTTGTTGAAGATGTCCTCGTAAAGGTGGATGAGTTGATTTTCCCAGCCGATTTCTATGTGTTGAGCATGAATGAGTCTGCATCAAAATCGCCACCTATCTTGTTGGGGCGACCATTCTTGAACACTGCTCAGACAAAGATCGATGTCACTCGAGGCACTCTAACAATGGGATTTGACGGTCATATTTGTCAATTCAATATTTTTGATGCTATGAGATTTCTTAACTGCGATAACTCTGTTTTTGCACTTGATTGTTTTGACTCTCAAGCGCAGGAATTTCTCGAAATGCATAAACAAGATGAGCTCGAGACGACGATCACACGAAGTTTGGGGGAGGACTCGTTGCTTTTGAGTTACCCTCTAACTGAACCAACTTGGGAGGAAGATGTACGAGAGACAATGTCGGCCTTGCGCGCATTTAATGTGAAACCGAGAGAAGAGGATGTGAGTTTCATCAAACTTCTCGACTCGCACGAGAAAGCCGTTCCATCCATAGTCAAGGCACCGGAGTTCGAGCTCAAGGCCCTACCGGAGCACTTAAAGTATATTTTCTTGGGCGATAACGTAACACTGCCTGTGATCATTTCTTCTCGCTTAGACAACCTCCAAGAGGCGTCACTGCGACAAGTACTCAAGGATAACAAGCAAGCAATCGGGTGGACCATAGCGGATTTGTGAGGGATAAGTCCTTCCATGTGTATGCACCGAAATTTACTCAAAGAGAATGCTGTACCGTCTAGGGAACCCCAAAGACGACTGAATCCACCAATGATGGAAGTGGTAAAGAAGGAGATTCTAAAACTTCTTGATGTTGGGGTGATTTACCCCATTTCTGACAGTCGGTGGGTGAGTCCGACTCAAGTCGTTCCAAAGAAGTCGGGTGTCACGGTGGTCGAGAATCAAGAAGGCGAACTGGTTCTAACAAAGATTCAAACGGGATGGTGAGTTTGTATTGACTATCGTAATCTTAATGCCATGACTCGCAAGGACCATTTTCCTCTTCCATTTCTTGATCAAATGATTGAGAGGTTGGCGGGCCATTCATACTACTACTTTTTGGATGGCTACTCGGGATATTTCCAAATTCCTATAGCACCCGAGGATCAAGAGAAGACTACCTTCACATGCCCCTTCGGCACATTTGCCTATCTCCGCATGCCATTTGGACTTTTCAATGCACCGGCCACATTCCAACGATGTATGGTAAGTATCTTTTCGGAATACGTTGGCAAAGATTATAGAGGTCTTTATGGATGATATTAGCGTTTATGGCAATTCTTTTGAGGTATGTCTTGAAAACTTATCTTTAATTTTGAAACATTGTGTCGACACTAATATTGTACTAAATTGGAAGAAATGTCATTTTATGGTAGAACAAGGTATAGTTTTAGGACACATTGTTTCGTTAAAAGGAATAGAAGTCGATAAATCTAAGATTGATACCGTAGCTGCGTTACCTTACCCCGCCAATGTGCGGAAAGTTCGTTCTTTTCTTGGCCATGCAGGATTTTATAGAAGATTTATCAAGGACTTTTCGAAGATCGCATCGCCACTTTGTAGACTCTTGCAAAAAGATGTGGAGTTTGAGATCAATGAAAAATGCAAGAAGGCCTTTGACACACTGAAGGAGCGGCTGACCACTTCTCCAGTTATCCAAGCTCCGAGATGGGATCTACCCTTCGAGATAATGTGCGATGCAAGTGACTATGCTTTGGGAGCCGTGCTAGGGCAGAGGGTGAACAAGGCAGCCCATGTGATCTATTATGCATCAAGGACCTTGAACCCGGCCCAAGAAAATTATACTACCACGGAGAAGGAGCTTTTAGCTGTTGTTTTTGCCCTTGAGAAGTTCCGTTCATACATCATTGGATCAAAGGTGGTGGTTTTTAGTGATCACGCGGCCCTACGACATCTACTTACAAAGAAGGAGATGAAGCCACGACTCATACGGTGGATTTTACTACTCCAAGAATTCGATTTGGAGATCAAGGACAAAAAGGGAGCCGAGAATACCGTGGCCGACCACCTTATTAGATTATTGCATGAGGGGGACGAGCTACAACTTGATGAGAGATTTCCGGACGAGCAACTACTTGCGGTTGAACACGTGGATCCATGGTACGCTGACTTAGTAAATTATCTAGTTGCTCGTTTGTTTCCAACAGGGCTGATGAAAGCAAGGAGGGACAAGCTGAAGAGTGATGCGAAGTATTATGTGTGGGACGATTCATACCTTTGGAGGCATTGTGCTGATCAAGTCATTCGAAGATGCGTCCCCGAATCGGAGTTCCACGCTATTCTTTCATTTTGCCATTCTCATGCATGTGGAGGACATTTTGGATCGAAGAGAACTACGCATAAGGTACTTGACAGTGGTTTTTATTGGCCATCCCTATTTCGAGATGCGTATGAATTTTGTAAGGCATGTGATAATTATCAACGCACGGGGAACCTTTCACGGAGAAGTCAAATTCCCCAAGTGCCCATAATGGTTTGTGAAATTTTTGATGTCTGGGGCATCGACTTTATGGGCCCTTTCTCGAATTCATTCAGATATATTTATATTTTGCTAGCGGTGGATTATGTCTCCAAGTGGGTGGAAGCGAAAGCCACCTCAACTAATGACTCGAAGGTTGTTGCACGTTTCATTAAATCTCGGATCTTCTCAAGGTTCAGGATCCCTCGAGCTATGATAAGCGATCGTGGCACCCACTTTTACAACAAAATGGTGGAGGCATTGCTCCGAAAGTATGGTGTTGCTCATAGGCTTTCTACGGCCTATCATCCTCAAACAAATGGACAAGCCGAAACTTCAAACCGAGAAATCAAGTCCATCTTGGAAAAGACCGTCAAAGCAAACCGTAAGGATTGGAGCATCAAGCTGAAGGACGCACTGTGGGCGTATCGCAAGGCGTTTAAGACACCAATTGGGATGTCGCCGTATCGCCTCATTTTTGGGAAGCCATGTCACTTGCCGGTGGAGCTCCAACACAAGTCGTTTTGGGTCGTGCAGCAGTGCAACTTTGATTTTGATGGAGCCGGGGCGCTAAGGAAGTTGAAACTACGAGAATTGGAGGAAATCCGGAATGAAGCGTTTGAAAATTCGCTAATCTATAAAGAGAAGACGAAAGCGTTTCATGACTTGAAGATTTCAAGGAAGGAATTCGTAGTGGGCGAAAAAGTGCTACTTTTTCATTCTCGCCTTAAGCTATTTCCCAGTAAGTTGTGTTCAAGGTGGGTTGGACCGTTTGTTGTCACCCACATATTCCCGCATGGTGCGGTGGAGATTTTTAGCCCAAAAACAAACAAGACGTTCATGGTGAATGGGCACCAACTCAAACCGTATTATGAAGGGTTTCGCTCTGTTGATGAGGAACAAATGGAGTTGGAAGCACCACCTATGACTTGATCAAGGGAATATGTCGAGCAAACCACTTTAAACAAAAGCGCTCGTTGGGAGGCAACCCTACGTTTACTTGTTTTATTTTCTGTTTTTTGGTGAATGAACTTGAGATCATCCGGGAAGAAGAATTTGCATTATTATCCGGAAATCAACAAGAGAGGCCGTGAGTTGAAGAAGAAGTCGAACTCGGAGCAGGTATTACCCAATTACATATCCGAGGACTCTTCGAGCGAGAGCGAAGAACGAGAAAACGAGACGATGGCTGCTCAAGCGGAACGAACGTTGAAGGAGTTGGCAAATCCCGACCTTCCTCAACAACCCTTATGCATTACCTTTCCAACGGTGAACGATGCTACATTCGAGTTACGATCCGGACTAATCCATCACCTACCTTCATTCCATGGACTCACTGGCGATGATCCGCACAAACACTTGAAAGAGTTCCATGTCATATGCACAAGCATGAAACCCGCTGGAGTCACGGACGAGCAAATCAAGCTAAGGGCATTCCCCTTTTCATTAAAAGACCTAGCCAAAGACTGGCTTTACTACTTACCTTCGGGATCCATCACTACGTGGGGGGCTATGGAAAAAACATTCTTGCAGAGGTACTTTCCCGCATCACGAGTGGCAAATCTTCGAAAGACATTTGTGCGGCTAGGCAGGCGCAAGGAGAAACATTGCACGAGTACTGGGAACGATTCAAGAGGCTTGTTGCGAGTTGCCCTCAACACCAAATGGGCGAGCAACTTTTGATTCAATACTTCTATGAGGGATTGAGTCTCACTGATCGAAACATGATTGATGCCGCTAGTGGAGGCACCTTGATGGACAAGACACCGACAGCAGCAAAAGAACTAATATCGAACATGGCAGCCAACTCTCAGCAATTCGGCAGTCGTGATTCTTCATTGAAATCGGTAAACGAGCTGGGTATTGATTTACTACAAACCCAATTAAGTGAGTTGAAAGCCATGATGAGTGCGGGAGGAGCTCCAAAGGTTCGACCATGCGGTTTTTGCGAAACATTGGAGCACGTTACTGACGAATGCCCACATTTTTACTCAGCACGCGAGGCACACGTGAACGCCTTGGGGAACCGGAAATGGGCAAGGAAGGAAGTACGACTCGTACCCCCACACCTTCAATCCAAGATGGGGCGACCACCCCGGTTTTAGATGGAGGGATCAGCAAGGAAATATACAGCAAGGGAATATACCTGGAAATCAAGATCAAGGGCCCTCTCAAGCTCAACAAAAGGGACAAAATTTCCCGAATCAATACAACAACCAACAGCGGAACGAGAATGCATCCCCACAGTTGGATGAAATAGTGAGATCATTGCGAACAAGCGTAAAAGGCCTAGAGACCCAAATGAGTCCAAATGGCGGAACACATAGTCAAACTAGAAGCACGAGGTAGTGGCCGATTACCTCCTCAAACCGAGGTGAATCCGAAAAATGTGAGCGCTGTTACGACACGAAGTGGCAAGAAAGTGGAAGGACCGGCCAATCCAATGCTAGAGCCGGAAAATGAAGACAAAATGGAGGAAGAAAACTCGGAGCCAAAACATGCTGAAAAGGGTAATCCTAAACCTTCTAATAATTTTAATGACCCCGTTGTTTCTCCTCCTAGGACCGAGCCACTTCCCATTTCCATCAAGAATTAAGCGCCAAGCTAAGGAAGACACGGAGAGGCAAATACGAGACGTTTTCAAAAAGGTGGAGATCACTATTCCACTTGCCGATGCGATCAAGCAATTCCTCGTTACGCCAAGTTCCTCAAGGACCTATGCACTAACAAGAGAAGGTTAAAGGGAGATGAAAAGGTCCTAATGGGAGCAGACGTGTCGGCTGTATTCCAAAAGAGCTTGCCACAAAAGCGGAATGACCCGGGCATGTTTTTCATTCCATGCACGATTGGAAACATGCGAGTCGAGCGAGCCATGCTAGATTTGGGGGCATCAATAAATGTTATGCCACGCACCATTTTCGATTGTTTGAAGGTTGGACCGTTAAAGAAAACAGGGGTAGTAATCCAACTTGCCGACCGAAGCACTGCTTACCCTGATGGTGTAATTGAAGATGTTCTCGTAAAGGTTGACGAACTGATTTTCCCAGCCGACTTCTATGTGTTGAGCATGAGCGAGTCCGCATCAAAATCGCCACCTATCTTACTGGGGCGACCGTTTTTGAACACTGCTCAAACGAAAATCGACGTTACTCGAGGCACTCTAACAATGGAATTTGACGGTCATATTTGTCAATTTAATATTTTTGATGCTATGAGATTTCCTGACTGCGATAACTCTGTTTTTGCACTTGATTGTTTTGAATCTCTAGCTGCAGGAATTTCTAGAAATGCACAAACAAGATGAGCTCGAGATGGCGATCACACGAAGTTTGGGGGAGGACTCGCTGCTCTTAAGTTATCCAATTACCAAGCCAAACTGGGAGAACGAAATACAAGAGATGGTCTCGGCATTGCAAACACTAGAGCCATTCACGGAGCCATACAATCGTACTGTGAACTTTATCAAGCTTCCCGAGTCAGACGAGAAGGCCGTACCATCCATCGTCAAGGCACCGGACCTCGAACTCAAGTCATTGCCTGAGCATTTGAAATACATCTTTTTGGGAGAAAATGAGACACTACCTGTGATCATTTCATCACGCTTAGATAACTCCCAAGAAGCATCACTGCGGCAAGTACTCAAGAATAATAAGCAAGCAATCGGATGGACCATAGCAGACTTGCGAGGAATAAGTCCATCCATGTGTATGCACCGAATTTTTCTCGAAGAGAATGCTGTGCCATCTAGGGAGCCCCAAAGGCGACTGAATCCACCAATGATGGAAGTGGTGAAAAAGGAGATTCTGAAGCTGCTAGATGTTGGAGTAATTTACCCCATTTCTGATAGTCGGTGGGTGAGCCCGACTCAAGTCGTTCCGAAGAAGTCGGGGGTAACGGTGGTCGAAAATCAAGAAGGCGAATTGGTTCCAACAAGGGTGCAAACGGGTTGGCGAGTTTGTATTGATTATCGTAAGCTAAACGCCATGACTCGCAAGGACCATTTTCCTCTTCCGTTCAATTAAAGAGCTTATTTTAATTGAGTACACAGTAAGGGTAAATTCGAGTAGCAGAGTTTATTGCTACTTAGGATTTTTAGTCGCATGTGATGAATGGATTATGATATTGTGGTTGGTTAAATGAGTGAATCGAGGTTGGAAACTGAACTAGAACTAGGCCTTTATTATTATTGAATTCTTCGTTAATTGTTTTCTTGCTAGTTTAATTGCTTGTTTATTTTATTAGTTAATTCTTAAATCTTTACCCCAATTATTTATTTAAATAAAATACGGATCATCACAATCTAACCACACTCCTCGTGGGTTCGACCCTTACTTATCGCTACTACTAGTTAGCGGAGAGAAGCTGAGGAAAAATAAATATTTAATTTGACGCTTGACGACAGGCGGTCAACTATCCATTACTATTTCCATTTGGTAAAGACAACCACAGGGAAGACATATCTTTTTCTGAACCTCGAAAACCTAAAGGAGAGGATAAACAATATGTGAGCCAGATGGAGTTCTTTTCTCACCGACTGCATGAAAGAGACACGGAGGTACTCACTATTCTATATAGTCGACGACTCATACATCAGTTCATAATTGATGCATATACGATTATTGAATCTTCAAAATTATGGTACGTCACAACTCATCAAAAAAATATGTAGTGAGATGTATAGTAGGATTGTTGATGTAGTGTTACGAGGTGATACAGATGTCTCAAGTGTTGGTACTCATGTTTTCTTACCCGCGATATTTACTAGCGGTTCTCTAGAGGGTCCTTTCACATATTTTTATCTATTACTGGATTATGTAGCTCATTTAAATGTTAAATAGTGTAACCAATTCAGATCTCTATCAAGTATTTGTTCAAATATGTCAATAAGTGTAACTATAGGTTCACTATAACATTATATCAGAATAAATGTGGGCTTGCAGGGGATATAAAAGACTGATGAGATCAACATGTATTACGATAGTCATTACATTTCTCCATGTGAAGCGGCGTGGAGAATATTAGTTTATGAAATTCAGTATAAAACTCCACATTCATGTGTTTGAGTTTTCATCTTTCAGAAGAGCATAATGTATTGTATAATGATAACGATCAGTTGAACGCAATGAAACACAATTTGAGGCAAATAAGAAAAATTTGGAAGCACGGAGTTTGCCTTATGTTGAGTTTCCCAAATACTTTTTTTTAGTAGTGAAAAAAAAATAAGAATGGACACCTAGGAAACTAGATTTGTTTTCATTAGTACGAATTTACTATATTCCGCCAAAATTGATAAAGTTATGGATGTAGTACATTTAACCAAGGGTGGTGTATTTCTCATCTATAAATACAAAAGACTCTTTCTACAACTGTTAAATCTAATAGTAGAATTGTTCTTAATGTAATATCTAACAACATAACTTCTCTTCTTCTTTCAAAAGGAAGAACTGAACATTCTAGATTTAGGGTTACTTTTAATATCCACCAAGATTTCGATCATTACTGGTACTCCACTTTCAAAATTAATGGTGGATGTGCATCTCATTAATTGGGAAGAAACTCCAATGATGCATAGCCATTATTCTGAAACTCTGGACAAAATATTGAAAGACGTGATGAGATCGCAAAACAATTATAATACGCAGCTTCCATTTGGTAACAAAATAATAATTCTTATTGGAGATTTTCACCAAATCTTTCCGGTTGTTCCAAAAGGCAATAGACAAGACATAGTTAACACAGTGATCAAATCTTCACATTTATGGACTCATTACATAGTTTTGAATTAGACCAAGAATGTGGTTCTGCAAAGTCACAATTCGGATCCCAATTGTGTCAAGTTAAAGAAATTTGTCAACTCGATAAATAGTATAGGAGATGTAATAGTTGGAAGACCAAATGATGGTATCGTTCAAACTAAAATTCAGGTTATCTATTATTGAAAGATGATGGTGAGCATGTTCCATCAATTGTGGCGAGCACATATCCAAAATTTGGAAAAACTGCTGAATGCTTCGCTTATTTGGAGGGTCATGCTATTCTTTCCCCAACACTTGATTCGTCGATTTGATTAATAAATATATGATGTCATAAAATGATGGAGAATGGAAAGTATATCTTAAGTCTGATAATGTATGAAAATCCGATTCAAACATTACATATTGTGGGACATCCACTCAACATAGTTTCTAAATACCATTAAATGTTATGGATTCCCGAACTATGAGTTAAAACTAAAAATTCAAATTCCACTCATGTTGTTGAGAAATATCGATCATCCCCTTGTGTTGTGTAATATTGATTGCTAACTTGACGATCATATTGTATAGGCTAATATTTCTCAAGGAAGCAATGCAAGTGAATTGTTGCTAATCCCTAGAATGATTTTCAGACCATCCAATTCGAGGTTACCTTTCAAGTTCTAATGATGACAATTTCCTCTGATTGTGTCATATGTTATGATGATCAACAAAATTCAAGAACAATCTCTCTCTCAAGTTGGACTTTTCCTGAAGAAGCCAGATTTTAATCATGGTCAGTTATACGTTGCTATATCAACGGTGACCAATTGTAAGGGTTTAGAAATTATTGATCGACGATAATGAAAATAAATATAGTAACAAAACTACAAATGTTGTGTATAAGAATTCTTTTCATAATTTGTATAGTACATTTCGTCTAATAACAATCATTTTATGAATCAGGTTATATCATTTTGACTACTATTCAATCTTTAAATAATATATAGATGATTTAGATATGGGGAGCGATTATGGTAAAACCATCCCGGTGTGAGAACCAATGATGGTTCTTATTGAAATACACACATACACAGATATATATAACTTAAGTATACATCTATATAATTACTTATTTAAATATTTTAATATATTTAAAATAATCATTTTTGTTTTAGATAAAATAAAATAAAAAGTTATCGTGCAACGCACGGGTACAATACTAGTATATGTATGATATACAAAACAAAAAACAATAGAAAAGAACAGAAAATTAGTAAAAGAAAAAATGGCAACAAAGTAATTTTACACAAATAAATATCAAGAGTTTATAATTTGCCATAAACTCCTAACGGATTATTTTAAGATTCCTAACATTTTCAGAGTTTATAATTTCTTTATTTAAAAAGGGTACCCAAGAAAAGAATAAAAAGCTTTTAAACATTTTATAACAAACTCTTATATGCTTATAATTTAGCCAAACAGTCGCTCAGTTTGTCACTCAAGAAAATTAGGCCGTGTTCACTTTAGGAGATTGGACAGGACAATTTCATCTCATAAACGCGGACGACACTGTGCATGATGGAACAATAAGCCATTCAGTTAGGCTGACGCTGTCTTTTGGGTTCAATGGATTACCAATCCCATCTAACGTTCACTTTGGATGATATGAAGGGATTATTGTGAAATTAGCATTTTTGCCCCCATCATAAACATCGTTTATATCACCATCCCAGTATGTAAGATCTGAGACTTTGTACGCTTTTTTGTTACCTTTTTGTGTCGTGTTTGCATGTGTTTTGCTTGCATTTACGGGTTTTAGGAGTCGTTTTGGCCTATTTTGTTAGTTTTAGATTTTTGTAACCTTTGTGCGGTTTTTAGTAGTTTTTCGTATATTTTTACTCTTTTTCGTACTTTTGGTCGTAGGATGACCAAGCAGAGCCCGCGCACGTTTAAAAGTGTTCCACTTGACCCGAATTTGACGGGCAAGCAAGGATACATAGTGCGAACGAGGAGCGAAAGCCGGCGGACGTTTAGAGCGGAAATGAGAAACCGAGCTGGGTGCAGCCGTTCCAGTCGATCGACTGGATTTCAGTCGATCGACTGGATTTCAGTCGATAGACTAGATTTCAGTCGATTGACTGATAGTCTAATCGATCAGCTGGACCACTCCAGATTGACTGCTGGACAGAAAGTTTGTGTTTTGAGGACGAAACAGTCGATCGACTGCCAGTCGATAGACTGGTTTTCATTGCCAAACGTCCAATTGATTCAAGCTTTTGTGTTGCCTACTTATGAAAATTTGTCAAAAGATCAACAGCTTGCCCGCAAGAGAACGGGGTCGCGCGTAGTTTGGCAACTTGACTCGAGTCGTCTCTCGAGGAACATACAATCGGAATTCTCAAACAGTTTATTCAACTTAAATTTACAAACAATGGGGGGGGGGGGGGGGGTATTTGATTGTTTTATTATCTAAGAATTTAAAAGGCATGAATACTAATTTAAACTAGGTAATCTAATTCAGCAATATAACCTAGAGTAAGTTTTCTAAGAACTACGAACAAAATCAACCAACAAAGGAACAGCAATTATCTAGACGAATATGATCGAAGAAACCAATCCAAGCATGAATAATAATTAAGCTATAATTAAACTAAGATTACGAATTCAATACCGAAAGTATCTAAGAGTTGAAACATCAAATAACTCAAGAACAAATATTTAGAACTACTTCTTAATTGCATAAATTAAACTAAGAAAGCGAATAAAAGGTTTAAAGTACTTATTAAACTAAAAAGCGTAGTAAAATCTCCAGCTACTCCGGAGGGGTGAATGATCTTGATCGAAGAACGGATCATGAACGGACAGTTGAGGCTTGACGATCCACGAATCTTCAATCTTGATCACTTGTTTGTTGACTGGATGTGAAAAGTGTTGTTCCCCCAATCTCACGATCATGAATTTAGTGTATATATGTCGGGGTGTCCCCTTTGGAACGGACTAGAGAGGTTTTAAATAGAAGTCCCTTGACTTGGACATAAGAAACCCTAAAATTCCCGATTCTGGGCCGTCGCGTCGGTGGAGCATCGACGGTGCGTCGACCGACGCGTACCGGTACTCGGCGTCGGTGCTGCCTGGCGCGCGCGTCGGCTGGGCAGGTGCGTCGACGGTGTGGGTCGACATCGATGCTTCAGTAAGTAGCGTCGACGCTGCGTCGACATAGATGCGTCGACATCGACGCTTCAGCAAGTAGCGTCGACGCTGCGTCGACAGAGATGCGTCGACATCGACGCTTCAGCAGGTAACGTCGACGTTGCGTCGACGCTGCGTCGACCGACGCAGGTCATGACTCGCGTCGACGGTTGCGTCAGTCGACGCGGCTGCGCGCCTGCTTCCGTCTCTTCCTATCTGCTTGCTACTCGTTCACCGGAAAGCTCGTTCTTCATTTCGTGAATAACCGATTATGCGCTGAACTTGTCCGGTTACTTAGCTGTAAAGTGAAAAACCATAATCACTTATTTGCATCAATCTAGATCAAAACACGGTAAAAATAAGTTGAGAGTTCAAATATACGAAATAGAGCTTAAACTACCCAACTTATACCAAAAACAATAAGAAAAACAAGTAATAAACCTACTAAAAATAAGGACAAATATGTGCTAATCACCAATCACCTTGTTGCCCCTACTCAGGTCACAAGCCCACGTTACTAAGCTCGGCGAGCAGATAAGACTTGCGCTGAGCAAATAAAGTGGTTAATAAACTATATACTTTTTCAATGTGGGAAAACGTTTTCAACTTTCACAACTTCTCATAGAGTTTTGGGTTTACAAAATTGGGTTCTTTGGATTATTTGTTTCTTCATTTTTTTATAAATAATAACTGGTTTCTTAGTTTGTCTTCTTTGTTTTTCGAAAGATAAATGATTGCACCTAAAACTTATATTTAGCGGAATGTTCATGTAAAATATAATTGTAAACTTCAGTCAAATTGATATGATGGCTAAAAATGTATGGACGAACATTAGATGATGTCACGATGAAAACACTAAAGAACTAAGACTACCGATAGTATATATGTGCAACTGGGTTTAGGCCTCTAACTTGGAATTTATGACGATGTGTGAAATCATAATCAATAAAAGAAAATACATGACAATGAGGGAGTAATGTATTGTTCTGAAAAGTTATAAACAATAGTGTTTTGAGGTAAAAACAAAAACTTTTCCTAAGGGAAACGAAAAAGAAATATTTATTGTACCCAGTCGATGAACTTCTTTTCTAGCATTACTAATTGTGGTGTTATTACGTGATGAATTGGCCTTGTTTGGCACAGTTTTTGACCCTTTTTGACGATTTTGCCCCTGTATTTTTGTATAAATAGGACTAGCTCTCTCCAACCTTATCTAAATCTCCTTGGTGAAATTTGGACTTGTTCCATTTCCTCCAAGCCTTTACTCTTTCCATTGCTCAAGAACTCTAGTTTAATGTAGTTTTAGCTAGCTTAGTAGTTAGTCTAGTTTAGCTTAGTTGGTTAGTTTTTAATTAGTAGGTAGTAAGTTGTTCTTAAGAAAGTGTTAGAGTGGGTGACACCTCCTTCATTTGTGGTGTTTGTTGTTTGAAGACTTGAAGTTTTTGTTGGAATGCAAAAATTGGTAGTAATCTTTCTCTTTTATGTTGTGTTATGTTTGTGTTGTTGATTTTGCTTCGGTATTGGTTGTTTAATTCTCTAGCTTGTTGTTCTTCTTGTTTGCAAAACTCCATTGTAGCATAGTCTTGAAGCTTTTTACCTCTTTTAGCTAGACAAACTTTTGGTCTTTGAAAGATGTATGGAACTTTCTTCTTTAATCAATTTGGCATTTTTCCCATTTAATGCTCTTTGACTTCCTTTAAGTTTCAAATGCTTTTGATTTCCCCCCATTCCTCTTTCAAGACTTGCAAGCTTCTTTAATTTAGTAGATTTTAATCTATGTAATGTTGTTCATTAGGTTTAATTAAGGTCATTAAAATTAATTACTTTCAAGCAAGATTTAATTTGCACTTGATGCAACTAGTTTAGAAACTACGGGTAATAGGTAAAAGTCATTTAGAACCATTAATCGGAGCTTGTTGAGAATTGGGATTGACGACCCTAATACTTGATCGACATTTGGGATTGACAACCCCGAGTAGTGTGCTCGACAAAAACCGATTGATCGTGGAGACGAACCGAACACCCTAAACCCTCATTTTCATTATTTTCATTTAAATCCTTTTTAAGGAAGAGGAATAAAAAAATTTGATTTTTTTCCCTTCTATCTATTGATAGAACAAAATAAGGGGAAACTCGTCCATTGGTTTTCTAACCAATCGAACTAATTCTTAATTCTTAATTCTATAGGGTAAAATAAAAATTCGATTGACCTTTTGATATAATTGCTATGCTTAGTGTGTGACTGGTTGGTTTTTGTTAGGGTTAGGATTAAAAAAGACCAGCCCGGTATTAAAGTTTCCTTTTAAATTCAAGCTTTAGCATAAAACTCAAACCCAAATCAATGACTATTACTTTCTTAGGAGTAGATTAGTTTAATTGAGATTAACAAGAGACTAAGTAAAAATACCGACCGCCGATTATATCCATCCTCGAGAGACACGACTCGTGAAAGCTTACCGCACTACAATCAACTTCGTACTATTGCGGAGACAATTTCTTAGAGTGCTAAGAAATCCTCGATCAAATTTTGGCGTCGTTCCGGTGATAGATTAAGGCTAATGGTGTTCTTAATTAATTCTCTTGTTATCTTAGTTGGTATTTAGTTTAGATTTTAGTTTTACTTTGGATGCCCGTAATCGTTTGTTGAGTGTTGTGTATGCAAGGTAGGAGAACAATAACCAAATCATTCAAGAATCCGATGAAACCCGCCCGCACACAAGACAATCAAAGGATGCCTCCGCCGCTTGATTGATCCGGCCGAGGATGGCAAACTACCGAGCTAGTTTGCCATACGACGACCCTTATATCCAAACTCCCAATTATCCAAACCCTTACATCCAAACTCCCGAGTATCCAAATCCGTACACCACTCCCCAAAGCTATCGGGACCCCTCGACATATGATGACCCATATGCTTCGATCGGTGAAGAATGGGCCCACTCTTTCGATTATTCCAGCCTAAATCCTCCATATTCTCCCCCGATTTCATATCCCCATAACCCGAGCATGGATCCATATGCACCGACTCATGATTCTTATGATCCAGGTTTTGACGATCCATATGCTCAACTCGCCCTGCCTTTTTCTTACCCGAGCTTTGACTCGTATGATCCACCAATTCATGATTCATATTCTTGGAGATACGATTTTTATAATCTACCCACCTCAATCTCGTACACTTCGAGCGATGACCCTTACGCCACACTTTCTCAAGATTCGTCTATGCCCCAACTCTCGGACTTCGAGTCTCTTTCAACTGAGCTCGTGGAAGCGGTTTGACAATTGGATGAATACCTCGCTCGCATGGAGACTCAAGTAGAGCAAATTGCCAACGATGTGGACGAGCTCAAACAACCTCATTTTGACGAGATGCCCACCTTTGACATGGTGGATCCCACAATCGTTGATGGCAATTCAATTCTTGACGGTATTTTGAAAGAGGTGTGCACGGAGGTAGAAATAGAGGGTGAGGAGAAAGGGTCGGAGATCGGCTTTACCCCTCTCATGTTTTGTGAAGAAGTTGTAGAGGAATGTGAGGGGGATTTGCCTTTGGGGATTCCAACGGCACTTGGAATGTTGAATTCACACGCTTGGTGAGAATGATGAAGTTGTGCCATTTTTGGAGGATGTGGAGTTAATCGAGCCTCTTTTGACACCACCCGATGCTTTATTGCTACTTGACCAAGTGGAGGTGGAAGAAGTAGTGGGGGATGTGTTGGATCCTACTCTCTCGTACCCGACTACGACTACTTCCAAAGTCGAAAGAGAGGTGATGATGGTCGGGGAGACGAAGGAGTATGTCGACCCATTTTGGGACGATCACGTTTGGGTGGTCGACTACTTACTCTTCTGACCACCGAAGCAAGCCCGCTCTTTTGTTGTGTTGACTTTCTGGCTTGCTCGACTTGCCCGCCTTGGTGATTTGTGCCACCCGGTGTGTCTACTAGAAAACATCAAGGCGTGGCACGATCGCCACCTCTTCTTGGATCCCGGATAGCGTCAATTATATAAACCGTCGAGCTATAGACGTTAAAATAGCGCTATTTGGGAGGCAACTCAATTTGTAAAAAAAAGAGAGAGAAAAATCAAAAAAAAAAGGAAAAGAAAAAGAAAAAAAATAACTTTTTGTAAATATCTTGTTTTTGCAACCTCCGTTTGTTCATTTCTTGTAGATCGCTCGCCTTGACTCCCGGAGAGGACTTATGCACAACGCGTTAACACAAGCTCGGAAATAGGGGCGTTCTCTTTTCCTTACACTTTTTACCGCTTTACTTAGCTCAATATGCAATGAGGACATTGTTAGGTTGTAAGTGTGGGGTGTTTAGGGTTTGTATTAGGATTTTAAGTTGTTGCATGCCTTCTTGTGTTAATTTGAGTAGCGTGCGTTTTATTTTTGCTTGGAACCTTGGCAAAGTGACGCGGTTTTGATGATTTGGTTAGTGAGTTTAGATTGTCGATCGGATGTAGTGGACTTAGGTGACTTAACTCATTGGGAACTTTGTTCGGCTTTAGCTTCGTGCTATCCTTGAGATCAATTAGAACTAGTGCCTCAACTAGCCTCGTCGTCGAACACTCTCAATAGGATTTTGTTTTGTATTTTGGAGTTGTCAATTGCTCCATGTGCTTGATCGAAAACATTGTAAGTTGCTAGTAGCAACGTACGATCAGAGTTGTTGATTTCTCTTTGTATATCTCTTGTACAAAAAATAATAATAATAATAATAATAATAATAATAAATCTGGGAAAAAAAGAGAAAAGATGATTAATAAATCCTTGTAGTTATTAAGTAATAAACTCCTCTTTTTCCTTTTTTTAGTTTTTGTTTGTTAAAGAGAGTTGTGGACGATCGGGGCTAGTAGGGAGCCGATTAACGGTTTGACCATGAATAGACCTTAGCCGGGGCAAGGACGAGGGGGCTGACTTGGAGGGTTACCTAGTACTTTTAGGTTTAGGAGTCGATCTAAACTTTCCTTGTCAACGCATCATTGTCGTCTTTTTAGCCAAGCTAACAAGCATTGTAGCATACGACGTCTCGAATTAGGTTTTTGTGCATTAGTTAGGATTATCCGGGGGTAGTTTCGTAATTCTAGGTCAGTATTGCTTGAGGACAAGCAATCATTCTAAGTGTGGGGTGGTTGGTGTCTGAGCCCGGGTTCGAACCGGGGACCTTTAGTGGTTAATTTGTACTTTTTTGTACGATTTTTTGTTACCTTTTTGTGTCGCGTTTGCATGTGTTTTGCTTGCATTTACGGGTTTTAGTAGTCGTTTTGGCCTATTTTGTTATTTTTAGTTTTTTGTAACCTTTGTGCGATTTTTAGTAGTATTTTGTATATTTTTACCCTTTTTCGTACTTTTGGACGTAGGATGACCAAGCGGAGCCCACGCACGTTTGGAAGCGTTCCACTTGACTCGAATTTGACGGACAAGCAAGGATACATAGTGCGAACGAGGAGCGACAACCGGTGGACGTTTAGAGCAGAAATGAGAAACCGAGCTGGGTGCAGTCGTTCCAGTCGATCGACTGGATCTCAGTCGATCGACTGATATGCTAGTCGATCGACTGGACCACTCCAGATCGACTACTGGACAGAAAGTTTGTGTTTTGAGGACGAAACAGTCGATCGGCTCCCAGTCGATCGACTGCAACACAGGATTTTTGTGGGTTTTGACCCTTTTTAACGATTTTGCCATTGTGTTTTTGTATAAATAGGACCAACTCTCTCCAACATTATCCAGCACTCCTTGTTGGAATTCGGACTTGTTCCATTTCCTCCAAGCCTTTACTCTTTCCATTGCTCAAGAACCCTAGTTTAATGTAGTTTTAGCTAGCTTAGTAGTTAGTCTAGTTTAGCTTAGTTAGTTAGTTTTTAATTACTAGGTAGTTAGTTTTTCTTAAGCAAGTGTTAGAGTGGGTGACACCTCCTTCATTTGTGGTGCTTGTTGTTTGAAGACTTGAAGCTTTTGTTGGAATGCAAAAATTGGTAGTAATCTTTCTCTTTTATGTTGTGTTATGTTTGTGTTGTTGATTTTGCTTTGGTATTGGTTGTTTAATTTTCTAGCTTGTTGTTCTTCTTGTTTGCAAAACTCCATTGTAGCATAGTCTTGAAGCTTTTTACCTCTTATAGATAGACAAACTTTTGGTCTTTGAAAGATGTATGGAACTTTCTTCTTTAATCAATTTGGCATTTTTCCCATTTAATGCTCTTTGCCTTCCTTTAAGTTTCAAATGCTTTTGATTTCCCTCCATTCCTCTCTTCAAGACTTGCAAGCTTCTTTAATTTAGTAGATTTTAATCTATGTAATGTTGTTAATTAGGTTTAATTAAGGTCATTAAAATTAATTACTTTCAAGCAAGATTTAATTTGCACTTGATGCAACTAGTTTAGAAACTACGGGTAATAGGTAAAAGTCATTTAGAACCATTAATCAGAGCTTGTTGAGAATTGGGATTGACGACCCCAATACTTGATCGACATTTGGGATTGACAACACCGAGTAGTGGAGTGCTCGGTAAAAACCGATTGATCGTGGAGACGAACCGAACACCCTAAACCCTCATTTTTATTATTCTCATTTAAATCCTTTTTAATTAAAGTTTCCTTTAAATTCAAGTTTTAGCATAAAACTTAAACCCAAATCAATGACTATTACTTTCTTAGGAGTAGATTAGTTTAATTTAGATTAACAAGAGACTAAGTAAAAACACCGATCGTCGATTATATCCATCCTCGAGAGACACGACTCGGGAAATCTCACCGCTCTACAATCGACTCCGTACTATTGCGGAGACAATTTCTTAGAGTGCTAAGAAATCCTCGATCAGTTCTTGTGGTCAGATTTCACAATTTGCAAATCAAAAAATTGGGGATCGATCGCCGGTGGGAACAGGCTGGGAATTATCCCAACGAATTCACCCTGTTTCCAATCTGCGGTACGGGATGTGAGGCGCTGGCTAGCAGAGGTATGAATATGTAATTGGATTGGTTTTAGGGTTTCTCTTTTGAAATTATTTGTCGCAATTATGGGAATTGATCCCAAAACTCACTATTCATTGTTTTCGGATGAGTATCTTTCCATATACGTACTCGCTTTACCTGGGTTTTCGTTCTTATGCAACTCAACATAAGATTGACATGATTTAAGGCAGTGACTGTCGTTTATTTTTTGGTGTTGTTGCAAATTAGCTAAATGAGCGATTCAACTAGTTCGGGATTGCAACGACAATCATCCTTTGCTTACCAGTGCCTTCTCTGCGGCCAATCTCTGCCATTTTTATGCTATTGTCAATTGGAGATGAGGGCCCAAACCGCAAGAACCAAATGGAATACCGGTCGTAGTTTTATCGCTTGTCCTGTCAGAGGGGTACTGATTCCAAAACTCGTGCTCCCATATTGAAATAACATCTAACAATATAACGTTTTTTCTGTGAGTAAATAGATATACAAGTACATGTACTTAGATTTAATATTGAATACTACTTTCGCAGGAGGGAAAATGTAATATGTTTATTTGGCTCGATCATCCCGTCGAGGATAATTACGTACAGCCGGAAATGGAACATTTGTATGATGAGCTCCGTTCCACCCACCGCAAGTGTGAAAAGTATAAGGAGGGTTATAAGAAGCTTGTTCGATCTAGTCTGATCGCATGGGTATTGTCCTCGATATTTATGCTTCTGTGGTTGTTAAAGTAGAGTATTTTATTGCATAATGATGGGAAATAGATAGTATGTGTGGCTAAAATATTTTAATTCACGAAAATAAAACTCGAAGTTATGGATTCTTAGCCCGACGTACTATTAATAAAATGGTTGTAGATTTTTTGTGCTGTTCTCATGTAATATATGTCTACACTTCTTGCCTTTGATTGACTGTGATAATTTTGTTTCGTGCTGCAGCATGATAATTACAGAACATTGTAGCTTACGAGAACCAATTTGTCCGAACTGGTTTATGGTGGCAACAACAATTAACCCCAGTACCTTGTTCGATGTGAATATATTGAATAACAATAGTAGAAGGAATATATTCTCTTCCAACTCAGTCCAAGCATAGTCACAGTCACTATCAATGTCAGTGGTTATACTATCTCATTCATTTTCTTCATTCACATCATACGTAAAGGCACGTGGGTTTTGACTCTTTTCGTGTTATCCTATTTAAGTTGTCATAAGCACTTCGTATAACTTGTCAAATGTTATAGTAAACTAGCCATACAGTATTTATGCATGGACCCCGGAAAAAGAATGCAGCGTAATGTCACTGATGGTGACACTGGACTTGCCACAGTGTCGGGCGAGGCACGCCAGATTCGGCAGAAACGGCAGGACGGGTTATCGAGGCCAGGGACTTGGGAGTTGCAGGGGACTCGGACGGACTGCGGATGGCTCTCGACAACTTACTCGAGAGATTGGCTAGGATGGACCAGAGGCTCGCCAAGGTTTGCCGGGAGATGGATCTAGCACGCCGCAAGGGCGCTGGCCGAGAGGCCAGGTCGCCGAGAGATTCGCGCGGGCAACACCCCGAGAACGCACACACCCTAAGGAACGAAGAATAACTTCAGAAAATGTACGTCCGTGGAACGCACGGGCTAGATGTTTTCAACGTGTTTATCAAGCATGTGAATGTTTTCCCGAAGTTATGTTTTTCTGTATTAGATGAGATATGAAGGCTGGAACCCTTGTCAATGTATGTGTGTTTCTTTGGTCATGACAATTATCGGTCTTCTTTACATCAATGGGTGGAGTCATATATGCGACCATATATGCTTCAATTATCAAACTTGTACTCCATCACCTTGTGGATGGACGTAACATTTCCAAAAGGAAATGATTCAAGTACTCGTAGGCATGCAGAATAGGGAATATATTCCCTACATGCATTGGCATGCTCAATAGTGCAGGTCCCGAAAATGAATAAAGTGATGCCCACCTTTCCAAAAATCAATAAAGTAATCATCTCATCTCATATGACCACCTATATATTACCAACTTGGGATAACACGACTCACTCATTTTGTAGCCCAGTCTGAGCAAAATCCAAAAAAAATAAATAAATAAATAAGAAAAAAAACTTGCTTGGGTAAGCTGGAAAAAAAATGTCCAAAGGTGAGTCTATTAAATAAGAATTGTTCTTATACGACCAAGTATGGACCGAAGACGTCGACAGGTGTTTCATTTCACTTTTAAATGATGCTCGTTCAGTCGGTCTGGTGGAAAATGGCGATCCAGACACCACGGCTATTGAGTTTTGTAAGGACTTACTAAATGTGGAGATGCAGACAAAATTCACAGCCGGCGAGTGTATGGACAAGTTGGCTTTCCTCAAATTGCGCTTTCGGGTATTTCGTGGGCTCCTTCGCAACCCCAGTTTGCGTACGTGGAGGAGACGGGAGAGATGAGGGGGTCCCAGCATGTTTGGCAGGAGGTAGTCGAGGTATTTTTCCCCCATGCATGATAACACATTTTTATATTTTAATATAGATAAATATAACAACTTATTTGCACTGAATGTTCGGGCTCATCTTGATTCATTTGAACTTTGTTGTGGGAAGATTATTTCACATTACTCTTATGCTTGGTTTTCCAGCACGAGCCATTCGCGATGGCGTATCAGAACTTTGGAGATCCCAATTGGAGAGAGCTGAAAACGATATTCTGTGGCCTTGACAGTCAATCAGCTAAGCCTGGGGACATAGTAATCGACTGTGAGGCGAGCAATCAACCCGTGAATATAGAAAATGGGTTGGTTCAAGGCCCCTCGTCAAATTAGTCCAACGCTCTAATCGGAGGGCCCAGTTCGACCAGCTCATATTGAAGGAACTTGGAATACCTTGTTGACAATCCAGACCGTGTGTCAGAAAACTCGGTTAACCAGCCACTGTTGTCTCCCAATTCGTCGACTATGTCACGTGTTTTCGGTACCGCCAACCCTGTAACTTTGACCAGAAGAAGTCATCTGCCCAGATCTTCGCCGTGCAAGGGTTCGAATATATTTGATTGATGAAAATGGTTTAGTTTGTTTGGGGAAACCAAACCGTCTGAAGTAACGCTCTCGGTCCCGTTCCTGCAGTATTACAGAGCATGACTTCTAATGAACTGAGTACAGGTAAAGAAATATATGTATATATAATAGTGATACGCACACGTTAAAATCGATCTATTACTTTAATTAACCCGTTACCAAGATTATATAATTCAACTCTCAACTACTATTAGATATGCGTGTGTAACGCCTTACTAAGCACGATCAGAGTACTTTATCTTGTCATTTTATTTTTATCATTTACTTATTAGCAGGAAATAAGAAAGATATAATCCAAAGGGAAAATGATGCACGCTGTAAAGTTTCAAGTTCGAGACCACCAACTGAGAAATCATATATATATATATTAAGATTAGTTTATTGAGTTAAAACTTTCAAACATTACTTGCTTAAGCTGATGCTAATATGTTATAATTGTGTGATTTTCATATTTATATATCAAAGTGGTCAGGTGAAAAAGGTATATATATTCTCCATCTTAATTAGCTTGCAAATAACGTATGCTCGTAGGTTCTTAAAGTTACCTCCCGGCCAACGTGTTCCCAGTACGCCAGAAGTACCATCAATTGGCAGCTACGTATATTCATTCGAACACCTGGCTTGTCTTTGAACTCGACAAACGCATTGAATTGCATGCGCAACAAGTTGGTGCACGCCCACACCTTCGCCATGCTGTAGAGCTTGTATAGGTCTTCGGACATCTGCTCTGCAAGTTCTTGGAAAATGGAATTGAACACGGCGGGATTATCAAGACGTGGTGTGCTACCGCATATGGTGAAGAACGGATCGTGGCAGTGGTCCTCATCCATCTCGCACTTGGCCATAAAGTGCCAGTAGTTCCACAGCCATGTTTCACAGTGCGTACGTGTGAGCACCATGTCTGCAATCGCAAAAAGAAGAAACAAAAAATATATATATAACACATACACAGACCAACTTACGGTAATGTTTAAAGGAAGCATTTGAGCTTAAGTCCATAATCAAACTTCCGAACAATTATAAAAACACACATAAACAAAGTACGCTTATCGATATGACAATTTCACAGCACTGATGATTTTTTAACGTTCCTATAGTTCATGCATCTTAAATTGGAAAACTGACACACAACTAAATTAGCAACACCAACTACGCGTTACGTCCTGGGTTAGGCCCATTTCGATCAGAGTTTTCCTCCCAACATCATCTTAAACGTTACGGACTTGTACTCGTCTGATATACTGAAGAAGAGGTCAAGGTCCTCGTTGTTCTAGCAATATATCTTTGACACAGTTAACCTATCTTCGGTCGTAAGAAAAGGCATCTTCAGCAGCTCATCAAAGACTTCTTTGCGCTGGCGCTTCGCATCCTGCGGAAAGCCGATCCGTTCAGCTAAAACTCCCAACTGTGAGTCAGTTTTTTGGCAGAAAGATTCCATCAGATTCAAGAACCGCTCCTCCAATGCGTCGACTCCTTTTCTCTTCTTAGTTAGTTTCTTCCTCGACGCAGAGCTGCTGTCACAATGGTTGTCCGAATTGGTCTCACCAACAAGTCCCTCGCTCTGCCCCTCGGCTTCCATCTGGGTTTCTGCGCCGTCGTTTGCCTTCGCAGGGTCAGCATCAGCGTTAACAGTGTCTGCAAAGCCCTGAGCATGTTCTCCCGTAGCCCGGTCCTTTCCAAAAATCTCAACCCAGACTTTGTAATGGGGCCAGGACTTGTTCCTAAATGGTTTTGCGTTTGGATCAAGCTGGAAATTAGAAATGAATAATGTTCGTTGTCAGTTCAATAGCCTAGTAATTCTTAAATACCTGCTCCAACACATGTTTGACAATTAAAACGAAGGGTTTTCGATGATGTACCTTAACGTATTCGTCCCAAACTGACTCGTCTGTTAGGTTTATCATGTTCGAGCTGTCATTACAACTGAAACCCGAACGGCTCTGCATCTGCGAGAGTGAGTGGTACTGCTTCTTCCACACGTGCATCTTCGAGGTGATATGTGGCTCCGCTCTTATATTTGTATCGGGCAGAGCTTGAAGCATATGCGTTTCTAGCACGTGTGCATACCCGGACCTGAATCCATTTTCAACCTTCCACCCCTTCGCGATCAAGTCTTTGAGGACGTCAATCAACACCTCCTCCTCGTGAATTGTCCACACCCGTCTGTTAGGACGATGAGCCCCAGCTTTGACGATACTTGATTTCGAATCCATTCTACGTTATTGAAATAATAAAGCATATTAAATTGGTCGAAGGAATCATTAACTGATTTCCATGAAATTTGGCAAACATTGGGTACGTTGTTATTAATATTTCTAAATAGAAAGAAATAACCCACACAATAACGTAGAGTTTAGCACCCCAAAATATGTTAAAATCGCCGATAATTGTTCAAAACGTTTGGAACTTGTTATAGGATATTTTTTATCCGAAACCATTAATATTACAGAGCATAACATCGACAACAACCCTAGGTGTTCATCCCGTCATTGTACATTGACATAGCAAAATTGTCACGCCAGGTGGTCCACTCCGGGGATGGCTCAACTTGGTCAATGTACTCGTCGGGTAATACATCTACTCCGTCATACTGGTCATTGGTTTCAGTCAGCTGGGCTTCAATTGGGTCAGATGACATTTCAAAAAGAATGAAATTGTGAATTAGACATTACGCCATAATCATCTTATTTTGGATTTGTATTGAGTAGAATGCAGAACTACGTAGGACTACCCAACAAAGTTTCAAGATACCAAATGATCTCTCAATGGCATTACGAGCCTTCGCATGATACAGATTAAAAAGTTCTTTGTAATTTGTTGGACCCCCGTCGTCCCTAGACCACTCGCTCAAATGATACATCACCCCTCTGTAAGGCGTTAGAAAACCGGGACCGTTGGTGTATCCACAATCACATAGGTAATATTTCCATGTGGAATGGTATTTAGTTTGTGAGAGTTGTGGACAATGAGAAAAAGAGACGGTCAGGATGGGTTAGTGCAAGTGTAAAGTAGAACGGGAGTGTGTGTATCGAAATGTTTTGGTTGAGGTTACCAGGTGGAACACGCAATCTATTCCGCCCAGCGACAGCATCACGCCGCACACGACTATCAGCTCCCGATCCCTCCCATCCTGTCAGGATGAAGTTGTATTTCAGGCTGCGGTCACAGACACCGAGCACGTTCACAGAAACAAACCCTTTCCGATTTTGGTACCTAGGTTTTTGATTTGACGGGACCCGAACCCCTATGTATGTGCCATCTAACGCGCCTAAGCATTCCTAAGAAAAACACAATGCTCAAATCACCACGGGCAATAATGAAGCCATAAATGTTTTATGATAAACGGATGGTATAAAAGACCTATTCCGTAAAAAGAAAATTTTTGGACAGTTAAATTTGTTTACCTTAAACCATTTCCAGTTATTGTCCGTGCACGTGTCATCCACTGAAGTAAGTGGTATCGCTAGGATGGGATGGAGTCTTAGGACAGCATCGAGTACACACCTGAAGTGTTTACTAAATGTGCAACCGGACCTTTTAAAGTCAAATTTCACAACCCTATTCTTTTTGTGATGGGCCAGTACACTTAGGAAGAGCGCCACTTGCTCACTTATTAATACGTTTCGGGACTGGGCAAAACCTCCAACGTTTTCTAGTAAGTAGCACAACCTGGCAAACGCATTTCTATCCATGCATAATTGTTCAACACATGCCCTATCACTAATACTAATTAATTCCCGCATGTGATTTATACGATCAGGATGTCGATCAGTCAAACGATATCTTCGTGGCCTGGTTTTAGTGATCTTAGGTTTGTGCCAATCGCGGACAATAAATGTTTTGTAAAAAGCTAGAATAGTGAAGAATAACTTGAGTAGATTCAACAGTTCCTCTATTATTAGAGTAATTTCGACCTCAGCTTCCACACAATCCATTCGTGCACCCAAATTACTAACTCTGCTAGAAAAATGACGCACCAAACAGAAAGTTACTACGACTAATCAAACATGAAGTCATGTCCATGCGCTAATCCTAATAAAGTAACTTGGTTTCTTCGTTTCATATTTTTTGTACGATCACTTACAGAAGTTGCAAGACAGGCTCAAAAAAATTCAACACAATAATTATTATTTAAACAACAGTTTATTATCTTAATCGAACAGGTTCCAATTTGATAGTATTAAATGTTGTATGGGTTATTATCACAACTATTATAACAACAACATCCATCATGTCATATAGAACTGGATTAATAGTCTGTTCGAGTAGCATGCCAATTAGCAGTCAAAGAATAGTACATATGAACATTCCTAATCCCAGTAGCCCGTGACTAATTATAATAATTCTACCCAAAACTTACAAAATTCACTGCACTCCCTCTGAAAACCGCCCAACACTTTCATGCCCAAATCAAACACGGAACATATATATGATCTCACATGCACAATTAACAGATCATATTTATTTGCTTGAGTCTAAATGTTCATGTACTCAATTTGCGGGGAGTTACCTGTATCAGCAATCCACAATGCGAAACACAATCTACCAGATGTGAAATCAGTAGCCACCGCACGACGCACTGCGAGAGAAATTACAATCAATATTGCGACCAAAACACCAAAATCATGCAGAGGGGGCTTGTAAGTCCAAATGGAATGACTTTATGAGCAGAATAATTACGAACAAAAACAATAGGTTTGTGGCGTAGCATGGGAAAGGGGGTTTTATTAGAACACAAACCTTCGTCTGACGGGACCGAGTGGCAGTAGGAGGTCGAGTGCCTTTGTCGGTTCACTGGATCCACCGACGCTAGGGTTTCGAGTGCCTTGGTCGATTGACTCCTCCCACCGGCGATTGACTGCAAAAGGAAGAACATTCTTCATCAAATAACATGGTGGAGACAAATCCAAAACGAAATTGAATAGTCGGCGAGAAGAACTCAGAAAAGCGGCAACAGGGACTGAACACGTCTCGCACCAGAGACGAATGTCGATGGGTTTGACATGGTCTTGACCCTTCTACACTTGATTGGAGAAGGTAGAAAATATGGTTGCGGATTTACCTTGCTGCGGGCGGAGAATTACTGGGCTAGGGTTTCACTGCGACCGCGTGGAAAGGAAGGGTTATATGCCTGGTGATCCTGTAATTGTGTGTTGTAACAAGGACAAAATTGGAATATTTTTTCAAGACATGGGATACTAAGGTAATTTCAATACATGGGCTTGAAGGTGATAAAATGATCCGACCCTCGGGCATGGGATGGTTCAGTCAGCCCAACAGGATATAGTCAGCGGGCCTGGACTCCCATCCCGGGCTGAAATCCACCAAAGTGAACATGGGATGTTGCGGGATACCCCCTTTAATCCCGTCCTATCAACCAAAGTGAACGTGGCCTTAGATGATTGAAAATAATAGGCCCTATATATGACCAATTTTGGAATTAAACCTTAAAATTTATATGCTCTCTCATGAGGGCCGGTTTCATCTTCAAGACTCGATCCGGCGCAGGCGTACACCACCGCTCCTAATTTCTCTTACTCAATTCTCATGTGCAATTTGGTCATTTCACATGATCCCCTCAATCGAACGGCTCAGACCCGTCTTCTTCTTTTTTCTTCTTCTTCTTTCACCCAGGTCCAAGTGGACTCTCTCTCTCACACACACTCACACACAATATAACCGCCTGCTTTACCTTTTTTTCCCCGTTATTTGCTTATGTAGAGAGCTAGGGTTTCTACTCCAGAAGATTTATTCACGATCGCCACCCCAAAATTCCTGTGCGCGTTGTGCCGCTTCCATTTTTTTTGTCTCGACCAACAATTTTCAGGTGCGCTTTTCATCCCAGCATCTCTTACGCTATCTGACGAAGATTTTGAAGAGCATTTATTTACAATTTGTTCGATTCCTTGGTTGATTCTTCTCTTCTCCACCGGGATTGGTATTTATTAATGTTTTCCTCTGCTTTTGTAATCATGGTAATATTTTTATTCATATTGGTGTTTGAATTGGGTTGATACAATGTTGGGACTGAGAATTGGGTGTTAATATGAAGTTTGAGGTTTAATCTCTTCATGCCTTGTCTTAATTCTCTGAGTTGGTGTGACTGTGTTTATTTTTGGTTGACATTGAGATTATTTTACTCAATTTTTTCGTTTTGGGATTTGATATGGATTTGTTTTTCTCAATCTAGGGTTTGGAATTGGAGTGAGAGCTGTATCTGGAACACGGGGTTCTGATATTTCTGGTAAGCTGTGATTTCTATTTGTGGGCCGTTCCTGGATATGTTACTGTTGAATGGCGATTGAAAAGAATAGCTTTAAAGTAGCTCGTTTTGACACGGAGTTTCATTCGCCACACACTAGGGATACACTTATGTCTAGCGATGATGATGAAGATTTTCAGCGGCGAAACACCGTTACTGCTGTTGAATCCGACGATGATGATGAGTTTGATGACTGTGATTCTGGGGCGGGCTCTGATGACTTCGATTTATTAGAGTTGGGTGAAACCGGTGAGGAGTTTTGCCAGGCTGGCGATCAAACGCGCAGCATTCCCTATGAATTGTATGACCTTCCCGGGTTAAAAGATGTGTTGTCTATGGAGGTGTGGAATGAGGTTCTTACCGAAGAGGAAAGGCTTTGCCTTTCCAAGTATTTGCCCGACATGGACCATGAGAATTTCGTGCGCACCCTGAAAGAGCTTTTTTCTGGTGATAACTTGCATTTTGGGAACCCTATTGATAAATTGTTCGAGATGATGAAGGGAGGGTTGTGTGAGCCGAGGGTGGCACTTTATAGGCAGGGTTTGAATTTCTTGCAGAGAAGGCAGCATTACCATTACCTGCGAAAGCACCATAATGGTATGGTGAACAATCTTTGTCAGATCAGGGACGCGTGGCTGAATTGCAAAGGGTACAGTATTGAGGAGAAGCTTCGTGTTTTGAACATTATGAGGAGCCAGAAGAGTTTGATGAACGAGAACATGGAGGAGTTTGGAAGCGAGTCATCTGACAGAGAAGAGTCTGGCGATCCTCTGTGGGATAAAAAGATGAACGATCGGAAGCTAGGTAAGAAGTCAAGTCGATATTCTGGTTTCAACGTGGGTCCTGCCTCGGATATTTCTTCTCATGGCCAGAAAACCACCACGGAGCCCATCAAATATGGCCGACGAAATCCCAAAGGGACTTTGAAATTGGCTGGATCGAAAGCCCCTTCAACGAAAGAGTTAGCTGAGCCTTATCCTTCAACTCTGCCTGGAGTTGAAATGAAGTCAGGGCGATATGGTTTGGGACTCCCTGTTCCTTTGTATAATAAAGATCCTGGCTATGATTCTTCTGCAGCAGTCAGGATGTACGAGCAGAGTTTAGAGGAGGATGCTGGGCCAGAAACAAAGGTTGATGGGCCTGTAGCTTCTAAATTGAAGAAACGGAAAGGCCCAAGAGCTGAAGAGGATATAGACAGTTTCATGGGAATCCCCGTGTCGTCAGCGAGGAACAATTTACATGCTCTTGGCAGGAATAAGGCTATTAATAAGTTGTCTGACATCAAGGTGTTGACTGCGAAGCCATCTAATGTAAGAGACATATATGATGGAGGAAAAAAGGTAAAATACACTGATAATCTTCAACAATTTAGTGGTGATAATCAGGTGAAGCTTGCTAAAGGGCAGAAGTCAAATCTGTCCTTAAGAGGGAATCAAAGGGACCTTTTAGAAGCAAATGACTCGGCGTGGCTCAGTAAACAAGGAGGGATGTTCCCTACTGAATTACCAAGTAAACCTATTGGTTTGAATGCAAAGAATAAGAGAGGGAAGATGGGTCGGGAAGCTGTTGATCTCAATGCAAATGATAAATTTCTGCATACCGAGTATAGAGCTAATTCTTCACAGGATAAGTTCCATGCAAGTTCTCGACATGGAAGAAGAGATGGGGCAGGAAACAGAGGTATTAGTACATACTCCAGAAGTGAAGACACAGAGTCGGATTCATCGGAACATATTGACGAGGATAAAGATGACAATCCTTTGATGAGGAGCAAGTGGGCATACCCTGGTGGTGTGCGAGATCTGAAAGATCTGAAAAATACCCAGCTTCCTAAGAGAGATAAGAAAAACAGTTTCTTGCCCGGTGATGGATCATCACACTTTGCCCGGAAGATGGTGGATCACGGCGAATATCGAGAGATTATGAATTCAGAACAGAAGGGTAAGATGCATGACGCTGGCTACTTTAATATTTTGCCCCCTAAAGATTTGGATAAAAGCTATTTTCCAGGAGTAACTGGTGCTGCTGAACAGCAACAGTTTTACCAAATGGGAAGAAACGGCCATGTAGAAGGGAAACATGGGGATAGTTTCCAAATGCCATCACTGAAGTCCTCTCTGACCCTGGGAAAAAGGCGAAAAGGTGAAGTTCCCCATGATTTTGGGCTTCCTCAGTCTAATTACATGCAAAGCAACAACTTTGAAGATGACTTGTATTGGGCTCGACAGCTAGTAGCAGACAATGGAGCTTCTCTCAAGTTGGGGAAGAAAGGTCAGACGGTTGACCTGTATGCTGGTCCTCATCCTGATGCATCATTGGTGGGGTGTGACACTCTCGCAAAGAAGAGAAAAGTAAAGAATGACTTGACATACACGGACCTGCGTGATAATAAAGAGTACCTTCATGCTGATGCTGAGATGCAACTAGACGATGTCAGTTCTTCAAGAAAACGTGGGAAATCCAAGCTGGAAGATGCTTCTGATGTTCTGGAGAATGGAATTTCTCAGCCACCTGTTATGGAGATGGAAATGGAAATGGAAGATGTTGAGACAGAAACTAAACGGCAGAAAAAGACGTTTCCTTTAATTACACCTACAGTTCACACTGGCTTCTCCTTCTCTATCATACATCTCCTTTCAGCAGTTCGTATGGCGATGATTACTCTGCTTCCAGAGGATTCTACAGAGGCTGGAAAGCATATTGATAAAAATGATGCCGAACAAGGGGACAAGGAGAATAATAAAGACAGCAAGCAGGAAGATGTTAATGCCGTTAACTCGAATTCAAACATCGATGTCAACACTTCTGAGCCTTCGGCTCAAGCAGATGTCCCTTGTCTCACGGTTCAGGAAATTGTTAGCCGCGTTCGATCAAATCCTGGTGATCCCTGTATTCTTGAAACACAGGAACCACTTCAGGATTTGGTCAGAGGTGTTTTGAAAATATTTTCGTCCAGAACTGCACCTCTAGGAGCAAAAGGGTGGAAACCACTCGTCGTCTATCAGAAGCCCTCGAAAAGCTGGTTGTGGATTGGTCCTGTTTCTCGTAATTTATCTGACTCTGAGGCCGTTGAAGAGGTGACTTCTCCAGATGCATGGGGCCTTCCTCATAAAATGCTTGTCAAGTTAGTCGACTCGTTCGCTAATTGGCTGAAAAATAGTCAGGAAACACTTCAGCAGATAGGAACTCTTCCCGATCCGCCTTTGACACTGATGCAAGTCAATCTGGATGAGAAAGAAAGGTTTAAGGACCTTAGAGCCCAGAAAAGTTTAAACACCATTAGCTCGAACTCTGAAGAAGTAAGAGATTACTTTCGGAAAGAGGAACTCCTTAGGTATCTAATACCCGACAGGGCTTTCTCGTATACAGCTGTTGATGGTAAAAAATCGATTGTTGCGCCTCTGAGGAGGTGTGGCGGCAAGCCGACGTCCAAAGCCCGAGACCATTTTATGCTGAAACGCGATCGGCCGCCACATGTCACGATCCTGTGCCTCGTGCGAGATGCAGCTGCTCGACTGCCTGGGAGTATTGGGACGAGAGCGGATGTGTGTACTTTGATTAGAGACTCCCAGTATATTGTGGAGGATGTATCGGATGCGCAGGTCAATCAAGTGGTTAGCGGGGCATTGGACCGTCTGCATTACGAGCGCGATCCGTGCGTCCAGTTCGACGGGGAGAGAAAATTGTGGGTGTACTTGCACAGAGATCGAGAAGAAGAGGATTTCGAGGACGATGGGACTTCGTCCACCAAAAAATGGAGACGGCAAAAGAAGGAAACACCTGAAACTGGAGATGTCACTGTTGCTTACCCTGGGCCACCGGAAGAATCGGGGTTCGATTTGGTTTCCGATCTCAATGTTGAGGCGTTATGCGGTGATGATGATAAGAGATCAGAGCATGATTATAACAATGGTAATGATCAGATGGAGGACAATGCTGAGACCGATCATGGTCCTAATCCTGTGGTGTGGAATGGTCTCGAATTGAAATCTGCTGAAGAGAATAAGCTGTTCTGCCATGAAAATTCTACGAATGAAGATTTTGATGAGGATGCGTTCGGCGGCGAGCCGCCAGCGTGATTTTGTTAAACCAGAAGCTTTCTGTCGTGGGCTTTGAGGTAATTTAGTATAACTTTACGGTGCTAATGAATTTGTCTAGATTAGTTGTAGCCTTCTTATTTTTCCTTCACTTGTGCTTCTCTTGAGATCCAGAATGATGGAAGTATTGTGCCTGTCAGCGTCCTGTTTTAAGAATAATATTTTCGTGGAATGCTGAATGGTTTTACTTGTTGTAATATCTTTTATACGGAACATATCATAATTGCCGTTTCAGGACTATAGCAATATTCCCTGGTCAGTGTCCAGTGTATGTTGATATGTGCTTGTAAATTGGTGAAGTTCACTTTTTTTTTTTTTTTTTTTTTCGTGTCTCTATTTCGATTTGCACTAAATTGTTATAATCTCTTGGTAAGAGACTCATTGACAAGATTAACTTATATGATCCCATGTATATTGGTATTGTTTAAAGTAGTTTTTCCAGTTGGTTTAGAAACATATTGCATTGTCCTGATGGTTTATTATCATCAGATTTCAAGATAAAATTGTTTACACGAGAATTTCATCTTTCCCATGAGACATTGAAAGCATCTTTGTACTGGTGAATGTCTTTATTTTTGTATAGTGTAATTCTTGTTCACAAGACCTGTACACTGTCATGGTGAGATGGGCATGACAAACTTTTAATTTTTTTATTTTTTTTTTTACTACTAAACATAAATTTAATAATTTATATTGCTTCAAGTAATAATTGGACGAGAAGTCTCGTTGTGACATGGTCCCGTAGTAATAATTGTTTCTTCCTTGTTCATTTCTCCCTGAGCTGGGTTGGGTTGGTTGTGGAATTGTATGAATCTTTGAACCCAGATTGATTGCATGTTTCGCAGGTCATGGCGGGAGCATGATAGTCGTAGATGTTCGTTCTCTTCTACTCTTCTTCACAGAAAGCATCCCATCCGAGCAACTGAATTTTATTGGTGGATGGTTGAATACTGAAATGTTGAGCTTCTTTTTCCTAGTTTATAAAGTTGTGTATCGAACATATATATATCTTACAGAATTTTTGTAATTCTAATTGATCAAAATATTTTTTATAATTATAGAAAATCAAATATATTTTTAAAATTATATTTAAATATTACAAGGTCATGGGTATAGTTTACAGGAACTTCCCATATCATTTAAACTGAATTTAGCCGACCACGTCTTAAACACAACATAAATAAATTGTTCAAGAGTTTTGTATTTAAATCAGGAATAAGTGATTTACTACTACTACTCCAAGCACCAAATCAATATAAAGATTTAGCGTCTGAGTTAGCTATTACTCTACAATATTCATCATGTCTTGTAAGGTTTGTGTGGTTCGTGTTGCCAGATTGTTGTAGTTTCGTGCATCGGCATATTTTTTAAACACATATTACTTACTTTTAAAATGACAATTCATGCTTTTTTAAATAACTATTTATATTATTTGAAAAGTAGGACAAAATGTATGAATGTTTGTATAAAATGTATGTCGTAAATTTCCGCCGCGTGTACTGCCGGCCACTTTACAGTTTTTGTGATACCACATATTGATTTGATAACAATTTGTGTGTGGGAAGAAAAAAAAATGAAAAGATATATGTGTGTGAGAGAAAGAGAGAGAGTGAAAATTCAAAATACATACATCATGAAAAAAAATGTCTTTAAAAACAAAAGTACAAGAAATTTGATTTTTGTTATCCCAAATCACTCCAACTGAAATCAACAACAATTGCCTAAAATATTCAAATTCCATTCCCTACAAACAAGCGAGTTGGGCAAGCTTGAAAATGACATTGACATTTGACAGGCATCCAACATGTGAACTAGCTAGCTCTTTTTACAAAATAAATAAATTAACCAAATGCATAAAATTGTATTATTAGTTTTGAAAACATCTCAGAGGAAAATATATTATCTCGTTTTTGTTCCAATTGAGAAGGGGGTTGGACAGTTTGCTACCAAAAGCTTCAACAACGATTGTAATTTGCTCAACCATTTTATTTTTTTAATTTAAAAATAATATTAACTGATTTCTGAACTTTCTTCCAACTAAGCTAGTTCTACCTTTTCTTCAGATTTCCAATTCGATGTGAATTGTATTCCACTTTGGTTGGGATTGTCTGTTCTTGCTAATTTTGGCGTTTCTATAAAGTTTATATTTGATCTTCAGGAGAATAAAAATGTAAGCTTGTTCAATCAAGAACGAACCAACAATCAATAAGAAGTGCAAGTTAGCATTGACCTTTGCCATAGATTAGACAATTGTTGACTTTATAATCAAAAAGCCTATTTTTTAGCTCGAATATTGGTTTCCTTTTGAACTTGTGGGAGAAAAATTGTGGAAATGAAAATGACCATAGTGCTCGAACTGCCTTATCTTCAACTTTTTGAAGCTCTCTTTCATCATACGACCGTTTAATTTCGGTTCTAGATGAAAAATAAAATAAAATTGCCAGTATAACTGCAAAACAATATTGCTGTCACTCTGATGTTGATATTCCACGGGTGTGTGAGTCAAGATTTGATATATATATATATATATATATATAAGTATATATATATATATATATATATATATATATATATTAAATAATTTTACAAGCCACAATAACAGATATTGACGTAGGTCTTGGGTGAGACCGGTCTCATAGTATGAAACCATTTTTTATCAAATTCATTAATTGATCCATCCAACCCATCCCAACCCATCAATTTAATAAATAAAAAAAATTAATTTTCTATCACACACAAGCACACGCACAACAAGTGTGCTCACCCCACCTCCGGACTCCGGCCGCCACTACCGATCGCCGGCCGCCACCTCCATTGTTTACCGACGATATTTCTTTACAAATCTTATATCGTTGTAATCGTCTCGTCTCCCTCGTTCCAAATTCGCAATTGAATTTATAATCTAATGCTCAAATCACCGTAGATCTGAGGTCAAAGTCACAAATTCATCAATTTTAACCTCCAATTTTACAGCGATTCACCGGACGAAATTTCGATTAAAAAAAAGTATCACAAAATCGAGTAATTGTCTCGCTCCACTCTACAAAACTGCAAATTCAACCAAAAAGAAAAATCGCCGAAAAAAAGAATCCTGCCCAGTTTTAAGTATTACAAAATTAGTTAAAAGTATCACAGATTCAAGTAAAAGTATCACAAAATCGAGTAAAAGTAACACATGTTATATTTTATATTTTTACATCTTTTTTTTTTTTACAAAAATCAAAGTATCATAAAAATGTTGTTAAATTATTACGAAATATAATTAAAATATTACATATTCTATAATTTAATTTCTTTTACTTACATATGTGCCTATTACATTTAGATAATTAAAAGTATTAAAAAAAATTGATCGCGTATTACAAAATATATTAAAAGTATCGCATTATTTTCTAATACTTGTACATTGTACTACATTTTGTAATAAGTGTGTTCTGTGATACTTTTAATAACTTTTTTGATACTTTGAATATATTTTGTGATACTTGACCAGATATTGTAAAAAATCATACTACTTTTGTGATACACAAATAAGTGTGTTCTGTGATACTTTTAATATCTTTTATGATACTTTTAATATATTTTGTGATACTTGATCAGATATTGTAAAAATTCATACTACTTTTGTGATACACAAATAAGTGTGTCATGTGATATTTTTAATATTTTTTTCTGATACTTTTAATATATTTTGTGATACTTGATCAGATATAGTAAAAATTCATACTACTTTTGTGATACAAAAACAAGTGTGTTCTGTGATACTTTTAATATCTTTTCTTATACTTTTAATATATTTTGTGATACTTGATCAGATATTGTAGAAATTACACAAATGAACACACACATAAACAGACAATCTAACATCACTACCACTGCACGGACGACACCAGGAGTAGACTGCAAAATGGCGACCATAACCATGGTAGAGAGAGAGAGAGTGAAGCAGGAGAAGAAAAGTCTACCATCGTCGGTATCGATTACGACACCGATTTGAATACATAAATTGGGGATATCATAGATCACAACACAAGGAATTAAGCGGTGATTGCAAATCTAAAATTGGCCCGTTGAATCGTCGTAGATCTGAGGTCAAAATTGACAATTCATAAATTTTGACCTTCGATCTACGATTATCGAAACATTCAATCGTAAATCTAATTTTAGATTTAAAACGAGGGAGTCGAAACGATTTAAATGGTAAAATTTTTATTAAGTTTCGTTATCGAAGGACGGTGGCCGTCGTTGGAGAACGGCGGCCTGCGGAGAGAGAGAGAAGCAGAGGGGAAGGGAGCTTGTGAATTCTGATTTTTTTTTCTTTTATAGTCAAGGTTAGGGTGGGGAGGCGGGTCGGGCAGTGGGTGGATCGGGCCGATGGGCATGGTAAAAATCGATCTCATAAGATGAGACCGGTCTCACCCAAGTAATTGTCTAGATATTGTTGCTTTATTTTAAGTAAAAATTAAAATTATTAATACTCGAACACCAATATATTGTTAAAAAGGTAATTCTTCAAAGTTTAGGGTGTCCCTTGCACCACTAATTAAGGAGAGAGTATATCATGGACCCAAGTGCACCTTGCAAGGTGCACCCTATAATTTAATTTATCATCGCATATAATTGACATATATCATTACATATAACTGATACATATCATCACAAATAATTGAGATTCTAAATCTAAAATCTAAAATTCTAAAATTAAAAAAAAAAAAAACCTAAAACAAAAAATTAAACCCTAAAAATGGAAAATTAATCCCTAAAATGAAAAACTAAACCCCGAAATTGAATATTAAACTCTAAGTCCTAAATCTTTATCATATATTATCACATATAACTGTCACATATCATCACATATAACTAAAACATATCATCACATATAACTGGTAGAATGATAGATTTTTGCGGGGACCCTAAAATAGAAAAGTAAATAAATAAAAAATAAGAAATTAAACCTTAAAATGAAATATTAAACCCTAAAAATGGAAAACCAAACCCAAAAATGTAAAATTAAACCCTAAAATGGAAAAGCAAACCCTAAACTCTAATTTTTTGTCACATATCATCACGTATAACCACCTTATATCATCACGTATAACTGTCATATATCATCACATATAACTGGATGCTAATAAATTTTTACAGGATGCACCTAGTAAGGTGCACCCAAGTGCACCTAATAAATTGCCCTAATTAAGAGAATACAAAAATAAAACTGAGCATTGTTGAAAATACATAAATAGCATTGTATTGTTGTGCATGATTGAAAATAGCAATGCGACTAATTTAATATACCAGAGTTTTTAGTTATCACACCAAGACTTAATTCTTCTTTGGCTAGTAAATTGGTACAAGAGTTTTCGTCTCAATTGTTCAAACCTTACTATTGTGCCCACAGGAAGAGTCGTAAACCATTCTTGCACCATATCTTTTGGGTAGTAATGAAGATCCTAACCCTTCGGGCGGATAGCTTTTTACAATGTTTAATAAAGCTTGGTGAACGTTTCGTATAATTTTTATGATTTGTTATGAGTGGTTAGGTGATGTGACTTTAAGTATGTTTGATTTACGTACTTAAGGTCGCGTTCGAGAAGGATATGTTTGACTTATACTTCTTGGATTATTTTATTTTTATGTTATGGATTGTTACGTTTTTGCGTTCAACTGTGCGAGCTAACATTTTTGACCTATATATACGAGTTCGTTTCAGCTCTTTTTGGTTGATTTGGCTCATGGTTATAAGTGTGTGATTCGCGTGTTCTATGCGACCTATGTTAATTTATGGTTTCATTCATGATGGTTTGAGTTGCAGGTTTATACATGCAATAAGCATAAGGACAAGATTGTTCATAAAATTATGCGGCATTGTTCATAAGTTGTTCAAACAGATTACATGTTTTTGAAATTACGAAAGGCTATCAAGTCACGCTCAGTCCGATTGTAGGTACAAAATCATCTAGAGGTGCATTTAACTCGGCGACCAATTTGGCGGATAGCACGGCTCGGCTTTGACATGACAATCACCACTCTGCCTCCTTTGGCTGACTCATGTCGCCCTTCCAAAAGCTGAAGGGGGGGGGAGCATGTTGATGATCGCTGGCATGTTAGGGTTGTATGTGACATTCATAGCTGCGAGCTGGTCCTTAATTATCCCTGCAGCTTTGGAGACCCATTCCCTACTACCTACGGCCATCTTCCTAAATTACAGCGTCGACTTCTTGTAGGCCTTCAACAGCTCTCCTCCCGGTAGGCGTTCATGAATTTTTGAACCACCTCGCTTATCAGGAAGGTCCGCCGACCTTCAGCCATACCCTGCTCGTGGGCCACTCGGTTTTGCTCCTCTTTGACTTGCACCACCTCCTCGAGCTTCTGAACTTGTACTTTGAGTTCATCGACCTGGCGGACTTTTTCCAGTAGATCCTTGACTTCATTGGCCAGACGAGCTATTTCGTCCTTCAGGCTGGCCACCTGGCTCTTCAGAATGTGTATCTCCTCCTCACGAGCCTTTAACAAGTGGTTAGCCCCATCTAGATCTCCTTGGGTCAAGGATAGTTGTCGGGTCTGCTACTCTGATTGGGCTGTCATCTCGTCACATGTCTTTTGGAGGTCACTCTCGTTGGATCGAGCCAGCAATTGATTGGATAGAGTGGAGTACAGGGTATCCATCTATGTATAATAAATCAGAAAAAAAAGGAATAAAAATGGATTAGCAACTAAATGGTGGTAGGTTATTAAAGGAAGCCAAGTTTGAGAAATTGAAGTTACTTGGGTCAGCGTGCGTTCTTGGAGGAGATCTTTTATCTGAGCCGCATCCTCACAGTTGGCCAGTTCTTTTTCTAGGTTGGACGGACTAGATGTGGCACCACCATGGGTTTTTCAGAGGTGGCGGCGTTTTGGAGCAGGCAGGGTGCTTGGGCTCTTAGAGGGAAGGATAGCAGGTGTTTGGGATGATCGCTTCCCCTTAGAGGATTTCCTGACCAGCTGCACCTCCTCCAGGTCGTCAGCCATCTCTGGATCATCCTCTGCCCCAAATGCTTGGTTCAGCACCTCATCAACGTTAATAGTAGAAGGTGGAGGTGCTGATGTAACGGTGGGTTGTGGATCGGTTTGTGCAGCGACCTCCTCGGAGCTCGATGAGACGCAAGAGCTGATGAATATATTTGCGATGATGAAATAATGGGTTAAGATTACTTTGTGATTGTTGGAAATAATGCGGTGAAGTATTATAACTCAAGGTACCTACCAAACTCTGATCTGGTCATTGCGAAGTCTGGATCGACAGGACGAGAGTCGATGCCCACGAATTTAAGAATTTTAGACCGGCTAGTGAGTCGCACCACGTCAAATGGGCACTTACTCCATTCTGCGAGCTGGTCAGAGTATTTTTTGTACAAAATGGGAAAATGTTTGGAACTGGGAGGATCGGTTTGTTTCGGGGTGTGGTATTGTAACTTGCTTACAAAGGGCCACCTCTCAGTATTGTGAATGAAGAAGAAGTTTCTCCGCCATTCAGGTACTTTGGATAAAGAGTTTACTAGGAACCGGGATTTGCCAGCACGAGCAGAAAGATAAAATGAATTCTCTTGGTATTTTATTTGAAAACAAAAGTGGAAAAATCCTGGGTCAGGCTGAGTATTATAGTATTTACATAAAATAAGATATCCCGCCATAAATTTCATAGATTTGGAGGACAATTGCAGAAGGGGAATTTTAAATATGCGAGTTATATCGGTATAAAATTTGTGCAGTGGGAATCTGAATCCCAGCCTAAGCAGCTCGTCGAAAAGTTTAATATGATTCGGGGGTGATTTCATGGGGTCTAGTTGTTGGATGTTGGGCAAAACCATTTCGGTGGTCTCGTGGAGATTAAGTGTTTGTTGAAATTCTTCAAGTTTTTCTGGGTCAGGGAGTATCTAATAGTTATGTTTAATTGCTCTGGTTGTTTGGGGTAATGGGAGTAGGTTAGCAGCGTCTACGGCAGGCATTACGGTCACCGGATTTTCTAAGAAGTGTTCGCAGTGTGATATGGATGGATCTTCGGGTATATTCTCTAAGAGGGCTTGGGCATCGGTGTAAGCCCTAGTCTGGGCTTTTAATTCTGACCAACTAACATCGCCTTCCGGTTCGTCATGAAGGCCAGGAGGAGAAGAAAAAGGTTAGTTTCGTCTTTTTTTAAAAATGTATGGGTTTTCGGTGGGATTGGAATCGGGAGAGAGGTCTGGATTTTGAGAATCAGGGTTGGAAGATGCTAATTTGGCCATTAATTAAAGTAAACACGGAGAGAGAAGCAAGAAAACACAACAACACTCAGCAGATGCAACACATATATGATTTTTAAATTGAAGTTAATTGCTGAAAAAGGGAAGATCTAGGGGACTTACTCGTTTTCGTTGTCGTGGAGGTCGGAGATGAGTGATGTATTACTGGTGATTTTCTAAAAGTTAGAGAAAGCGCGAGCTTTTTCCACAGAGCGAAAATGGCGATTACTTTTGTGTTCTTTGTAAAAGTGATGGGTAGGTGGAAATGAAAGGTTTTGTGTATGTTGGGCGGCGTAAAAGGCTGATGGGACAGATTAGAGCGGGAAGTTGGTAGGGTTCTTTAGGAATGTTTTGGGCCTTTCGTTTTGGGCCCACAACGTTTATTATACTACGAGAAAATGGGAAGATGGCACGTGTCCGACATGCTGCCAGGGTGCATTTAATAAATCTTTAAGAGGATGTGAAAGAAAAGGAAAAGGCGTGTTTTGACTTTTTGAACACTCATGATTATATTTCTTTGGTTTATTGTGCCTGGGTACGACTACAGGTCGCGGATGGGTGGTTTTATGATTTCAGATCGATGGATGTATAAGGTCTGAGCATATAATATGAGGACTTATAAGCGACCTCTTCTTCTGGGAGGAGAATTCTTCCTGGGGTTGAGCGAGCTAATTTCTCGGAGGTTGCAAATTTATATGGTAAGCTCTTGGTGAATGAACAATATTATAACTCGAAGCGACGATCTGAGTTATTCTGAATTGTGGTATGGTAAGCGGACAGGGCGATTTATTTATGATTTATGTTTAAGTTTTTCATGTGTTTTCAAGTGATTGCATTCTTTAATCTTTTTTACATATTCTAACTGATTTCGTACCTCAATTAGTCAGAATATGGGAGACTAGCTAATATGATATTAAATATTCATGTTGGTATTTATGGAAAGCGACCTCATTTCTTGGAAGGAGCATTCCTTCTGAGAGGTGGGCGAGCTGGTATTGTGGGGTCTCGACGAGTTATATTAAAAGAATCATAGATCCAGGCCTATTCTGGTAATTTAAGTAAGAGATTCATTATTTATGGGAACTTAGCATACAGGAGAAATCCTAAAACTAAATCGGTTATGGTATTTATGGAATTATGGTGGGAGAAGGTAACCCTAGCTTGGGGAACACTTATCTTATCTAGATAAAAGGGGTGCACGCCTCTCTTTATTTTAAGTTGATTTTATCCTACTTTTAGCTCTCGAAAATATCTCTCACACTCGCTGACTTAAGTATCGGAGGACCTTCGCCAGGGCCGTCCACCGCCTTGGTTGAGGGTGTTGTTTCGCAGGATCGATTAGGTCGCCAGGAGGCTTTTTGAAGATCAACCAGATCGATGTGACGTAGTTGGAAGCTTTTAGGTCGCTGACCTCGAATTTAAGGTTAGTATCTCTATTCTTGGTAAACGTTTAATTTGCCGCCATTATTCTCTTATAGGGTATATATCATTCAAACCTATTGGATACTTCCTATTTTAGTTTTACTCCTTTCCTTTTTTGCAAACAATAAAATGAAATGGGAATATAGTAAATATAACTTGGTGCCCATGAACTTCCATTAATTTTTTCGCCCTTCTTTTAAAGCCGGTGGTTCCAACTTCCAATAGATCGATTTCATCAATGTGTAGAGAGAAAATTAATACTGATCCCTAGGGTTCTGTGTATGTAAGTATATATGTATGTATTTATAAATTGGAAATGATTCAAATCATGTTTGGCGCGATGTGTCTTCAATATTGCTTTGACGACATTGAAAGTTCTTTCTGTTTTATACATTAGATAGACGGTCGACTCACCCAGGACATGCAATGAGACTCTATCGTCCGGTCGAAGATATGCCTTGGGTTTCAGTAAATATTTTCATTTATCCACGTGTATCATTTATCCCTATGTAATAATAAATATAGTTATTTCTTTTATGTTAAACATGATGCACGAAATTACTGTTATACATACCATTTAACATTTACATAATCATGCAATGTCTACCAGTATTTTCTTGTAATGCATTTATATTATTTTCGTTTGAAATATGAGTACTTTGGATATTATATTATTGATTTTAGAGACATGCACATTAATATCATTGAATATGCACAAATGATGTCTTTGAATATACAAAGTAATTATATATGAATGCCAAATGTTTGATATGATTTTTTCATATTAAATAAAAAATACTTAGTTATATGTCTCTAGAAATGGTGAAGTGGGTCGGTCCTATATATACTTAACTAAAATATTTACCAAGTTTTTGTTGTTAGATAAGCATGAAAGGAGATGACCATATACTTTTGATACATCATATGACTACAATAACACCGCTATTCTTTCGATCCATCATGATTTACATGTACGCAATGTTCCATACACACGATAACATATATTTACTGTACTAAGAAGAAATGCAAGCCCTAATTCACTAAATTGTTCATAATTAAAAATAAAAAACTATTAGAATAATTAAATAAAACAAGTGTGTTTTGTGTAAAATATAAAAAAATAGCAGTGGAATTAAAATAACAAAACACAAGTTTTTAAACTTTTAACTACAAAGAATAAATCTTTGTAGTCGTACCTCAAGACGAAAATATCTTTACTAAAATAGTGTATCAACGATTACACATGAAAATATAAACAACTAAAGACTACAAAAAATTCTTATCGAGTAAGATTGTTCTAAATCAGCACTGCTCTTCCAAAAGTTAAGAATCAACATTTTCAGGATTTGATCTTAATAAAAACGCAAAAGTATGGAAGAAAAAAAATTCGTTCAACAAGATGTTAGTGCAGATGCTGCAGGACAAGCAGTAACATCTGTGTCTGGTAATCGCTCTCAACTCTAGACTCTGATCTTTTCGTGTATTCTCTCTGCATATTCAGCGTATTTTCGTTGTAGAGCTAGTTCTCATGTTTATATAGACATCCTTACTTGTAAAGAGTCCTACAAAAGAAGGAAATAATATATACATAATATTTTTCAAGTAAATCACTTTAAATAAGGAGAGAAAATAAAATCTAATAAGACTCCTAATAAATCAAGACTTAATATGTAGACAAAATAAACTCCTAAAGGGAATAAAGTCTTAGAAACCTCATACTTATCAAAAAACATATTACACTTCTAGTCCTTTTTAAACTCAAATGAAAAATTCCCTTCAATCTCCCCTTTTGACTTTCTTGGCCAAAACATACATCATGAAAATTGCAAGTATAAAACTTGAATAATCACCTAAAAACTCCCCCTAACTTGCTACAGTATAAAATCATAGAATTAAAGACCAAAAACCAATCAAACAACAATTAGACATATCAAAACAAATAACTGCCACCAAATAAAATATCTCTAGAAAAAGAGATAACAACCCAAAGTAAAGAAGCACTCCCTTTGGTACAGTAGTGGTAGTTTCAAAATCAGCTCTTTCTCATCCTCTTCAGCATCATCTTAATCACGAATCCTCATAAACGAATCAGTACAACAATGAACAACAGTAGAACAAACTCCCCCTAAATATGTTACTGCATAATCAATAACATTGTGCAGCAAAATCCGCAGTAGCAGCAACTACCAGTGAAGTAAGCATATCTCTACAAACAACATGTGCACCAGAAGCTCCATCATCATCAACTACTCCCCCTTTTTGTCCAGAAAGATCGGAATTACGAAGTAGGCCAATAAAGAAGCAAAAAAGGGAATACAATGAGCAATAGCAGAATCCACAAACTGTACTTGTCCCTATAAAACTATTTAGACATGGAAACAAGTACTCCAGTGAGAACTGCAAAACCAGAAGTGTTAGCGGGAATGTTGGAACACCCACAGTAACATTCTGAACAACACCAGGAGCAACAACAAGCACAGTAGAGACGGTGCGACCAGAACCATAAAGACACATCTTCATCATTAAAATAAAGCACTAGAAGATTAACAAGATGAGTGTTGTCGTTCAAAATGGAAGAGATAACCATAAAGAACCATGGTTGGGGATTAGGAGGAATGCGAGGGACATATCCTCGAGGCATCAACACTCGTAAGACAAGTTTAGAAGAAGCAGGTACCACGTTGACAAGGTAGTCGTGGCAATGAATAACACTTCATTAAACACCTTCAAGCCAAAATGGCATCCTAGTACCAAGCATATAAAGCACGCGAGTATAAGCCTCAATGACTCAATAACTGTTCATCGAAGGAATCCAGTTTGCACAACAACTCATGCAAACACCCACAAATGGAGACAACCATGAAGAAGCGAACAAACAGGAACATCGATCATACGAATCACCCATAGAGAACTGGATCATCATATTACAATCAGAAGACAATGTCTCACCTACACAATCAGAAGTCTCAAACAAAACATTAAACGCACAAGGTTTTAAGATTAAAAATATTACTACGTACATAGACTCAACTGAAATTAAATGACCGACATTTTAAATACCTCATCACTCAAATTATCATAGAACTCATACACCACAGAAACCTCAAGATGCACAATATCAATCACAGTAAGCAATAAGGATGATGCTCAAGAAGTTCGCTCAATATAAAAGAAAGAAAAGATGTTAAGTGCCTACGTTTTTCTTTAATCAAGGAACGATCATCAAAAATAAGACAAACCTACCAGGAACAGCCCTTGGATAAAAAGGTTCAGAACAGATGCCCATATCAAGATCAGAACTGAATGTTGGCTCGGGTGTTGCAACATCCTCAACAACATTTCCAGTAACACCTGCAGCAGCAACTGCAACAACATCTTTGCATACAAAACTGACCTTATTATCCGTGGTATGACTATCAGCCGCATCAAAAGCAAGCATGGGCAGTCCAAAAACATACTCGGCAGCAAATTTATCATTACTTGAGAGATTAGGAATGATACTCGACCGAAGGCCAGAGGAACAAAAAAAATGCCCTTGCCCTTTTAGTGTGTATATATATGAGAGAAATGAAGGAATCAACATTTATTGTTATGATTGATACTTTCCTTTTCTATTTTTGGTTACATGTTCTGCTGCTACAATTAAGTCACTGTAATACTCCCTTTTCTTTTTTGTTCTGCACATTCTTAGGATCAATTAGGAATTGTGACTGTATATATAGATATCCTTTGTACTGGACTAGAACACATCAAAATATACATAATATAAGTTTCCACACCTATTTTTTCTGTGTGCTCATTCTCTTCATGGCACCAGAGCAGGAAAATGATCGACCAGCTTCCGCAAAATAAATCTTTTACCCCAAATTTTTAATTTCGTTCCTCGTCTTCTCTAATCATGTCCAAGAAAGACGAAGAAACAACTGAAAATTCTTCTGGATCAATCATGGTTGATGCAATGTCACCATACTTCATTTCTGGATCTGATAATCCAAATATTATTTTCTCAAGCGATCTCCTTCGCAATGATAATTACCCCGATTGGGCAGACGAAATAAGGAATGCCCTCTACGCAAAGAACAAATATGGTTTTGTCGATGGGTCGATTCCTATCCCGGATGAAGGCTCGTCGGAATGGTTACTATGGAAACAGTGCAACGCCATGATAAGGGGTTGGCTCCAAACATCCATGAATAAATAAATACGTGCCGGTGTGAAGCATGTCAAGACCGCTCAAGAAGTCTGGGAGGACTTAAGGGAACGATTTGGCAGTGCAAGTGCACCAAGGGCGTTCGAGTTAAAACATGAAATAACTCTCACGCGACAAGGAAAGTTGTCCGTTTAGGCTTATTACACAAAACTTAAAGGCTTGTGGGACGAATTCCAGGCCACTTCACCAATACCAAAATGCTAGTGTAGAAATTTCACTTGCGATATTGGTAAACAATTAACGGAGATGAGGGATAAAGAACGTCTCTATGAATTCCTCATGGGATTAGGTGTTTTGGTACCGTGTAAACTCATATCTTAAGCACGAGGCCAATGGTTTCTCTAGGAACCACCTTTCACATCATCTCGGAAGATGAGAGACAGAAATAAATCACCTCTGCCGTAAGAATGAATATTGACGCTGCTGCCTTCCAAATTGCGCGTCGACATGAGACATGGGATCGTCGTGACAACCAAAGGGAAGCCAAGAAGTGCACGCATTGTGGAAACTCTATCATACTATCAATGAATGTTATGAGCTTTTCGGATATCCAAAGCCCAGAGAAAAGGGATACCGTGAGAATAGAAAAAGGGAGGAAACATGGAAGAAACAGAAAAATGTCACAAAAGAAGCACATATGGTTATTACTAGCAGCCCAGTACCTGGCATCCCACCTGACAAATTCACAGAATGCTGGAATTGTTTCAATAGTCAGGGAAAGGATGCACAAGCTTCCACCAATAAAGAAAAATTATCATCAGTTAATATGGTCGGTAAGATAAATAACCTAAAGACTTGGATAATTGATTCGAGGGCCACGGAACACATAACATGCGATACTGAAGTACTTATTAACCAAACAGGAATTGGATCTGAAAGACCAGTTAAAATTCCTAACGGAGAAATGATTCCCGTTATGAGTGTTGGTGACACCAACTTACCCAATGGGATGAAACTAAGTGGCATTTTGAATATTCCTAAGTTTGAGTGTAATTTGATCTTCGTTAGCCGTCTTACAAGAGATTTAAATTGTGTTCTCACATTCTTCCCCGATTGTTGTGTTATGCAGGACTTACCTTCGAGGACGCTGATTGGGATGGGTAGGCACTGCAATGGTATGTACTACTTGGAGTCAACGAATCGAGAAGGCGTAGCGATGTCAATTATTGCAGATTCACGCACTTGGCATAAGAGATTAGGCCGTGCTTCATGTTTGAGATATAATCATTTTAATAATATTAATAATGATTTTGGAAAGAATGGTGAGCATTGCGACTCCTGTTTGAGAGCTAAGTTGACTAGACTTCCTTTTCCTAATAGCAGCATACACTCTGCCTCTTGTTTTGAACTCATCCATTGTGATATTTGGGGAAGATATAAAACTCCCTCCTCAACTGGTTCACATTATTTTTTGAGTGTGGTTGATGATTTGAGCAGAGGCACGTGGGTTTTTCTCATGAAAAATAACACCAAAGTAAGTCACTTCTTAATCATGTTTTACAATATGGTCAAAAATCAGTTTGGGAAAGATATTAAAAGAATTCGAACAGATAATGGGGCTGAAATTCAATCTAAATTCATGATAGATTATTATTGCGATAATGGGATTTTACTTGAAACATGCTACACTGACACGCCTCAACAAAATGGGGCAGTCGAGCGAAAGCATAGACACATATTAGAAGTTGCTAGAGCTTTACGATTCGAGGCAGGATTCCCATTCACCTTTTGGGGAGAGTGTATTTTAACGGCCACTTATATTATAAATAGGTTTCCTTCGCGGGTCCTCCAACATAAAACTTCCTATGAGATTTTATTCAAAAAGTTGCTATCTTAAGAACATATGCGAGTTTTTGAATGTTTGACTTACGCAAAAAATAATAAAAAAGGGGGGAGATAAATTTATTGAGAGGGGGAGAAGATGTATCTTCATTGGGTATCCACACTCTCAAAAGGGGTATCGCATGTACGATTTGGAAAATAAACAAACGTATACATCCCGTAATGTTAGATTTGTTGAAAGCATTTTCCCATTCGGAAATTTGGACCCTAAAGATACAGTAGAACGTTTTGGCCATAAAGGGAAACAAGAATGGGATATGCATGGTTCTGAACCATTTCAAAATGAAACCAGGGTCCCAACCCACACGCAAGACTTAGATAGTTTGGACGGGTTGACGCACATGTCTGGGCCCAACATTGACAAAGAACGTGCGTTCAGCCCCATCGCTACTGATATGGCCTGCATGAAAACAGGTCGAATGGAGAAACTGAATTTACTACTGGACTCCCACGAAGGAGCGAGAGGACCAAAAGACAGCCTAAACACCTCGAGTCGTATGATATTGATTTGCCTAGTTCCGTTGACCATTCGCAGCCCACTCCCAATTCAGGAACCTCGGAGGTATATCCTTTATCACATTTTGTTTCATATGATAAGTTTTCTACCACTCACAAGTGTTACCTTGCGGCCATCACTTCATGTGATGAGCCTAAGTTTTTTCATCAGGCAGTAAGAGATGAACGATGGTGCGAGGACATGAAAAGGGAAGTTGAGGCTTTGGAACAAAATGGCACGTGCACCTTAGAATCACTACCACCAAAGAAAGGGGTTGTTGACTCGAAGTGTGTTTTTAAAATAAAATATAAATCAAATGAGGAAGTCGAGAGTTACAAGGCCTGAGACTTTACTCAAATTGAAGGGATCGATTTCCACGAGACCTTTGCACCTGTTGAAAAATTGGTCACGTGAGGGATCTTCTCGCTATAGCAGCGAAGAAAAATTGGGAAATACACCAACTCGATGTGAACAACGCATTCTTACATGGTGATTTGTTAAAAGATGTATATATGAAAACCCCACAGGGATTTGCGAAAAAGGGGGAGACGCACGTATGCAAGCTACGCAAGTCATTATACGGTCTATGACAAGCCTCGAGAAACTGGTATCACAAGTTCACTCGGGCTTTGGTTGATGTCGATTTTAAGCAGTCACAAGCAGACCACTCCTTATTCATTTTCAAGAAGAAAAATACTTATGTGGCAGCACTAATATACGTAGATGATGTTATCTTGGTCGAAAATGATGATGGTAAAATTGCAAGCGTGAAGAAACACTTGGACACATTGTTCGGTATAAAAGACTTAAGGCCTTTAAAATACTTCCTCGACATAGAAGTTGCGCGCTCGGTGAAAGGCATAGTCTTAAGCCAAAGGAAATACACTCTTGATATATTGGAGGAAAGTGGTTTACAGGGAAGTAGACCCAGCGTATTTCCAATGGAACAAAATTTGCGCTTGACGAACAATGATAATAGCCCTCACATCGACCCACTTTGATATCGACGATTAATTGGACGACTCTTGTACCTGACCGTTACTCGCCTGGACATCCAATTTTTGGTAAACTACCTTAGTCAGTGTATCACAGCCCCTAGATGCACACATATGGAGGCAGCTATGCGGATCCTTCGATTTCTGAAGACAACGTCAGGGCAAGGACTTTACCTCCTGGAAAATAATGATTTTCAACTCGAGGCCTACTGTGACGCTGATTGGAGGGGGATGTCTTATGACAAGGCGCTCATGTACTGAGTATTTCATCACTTTGGGTGGTCCTCCCATCTCTTGGCGTACAAAAAAACAATCCGACGTATCTCGTTCTTCGGCTGAAGCAGAATATAGAGCGATGGTGACTACTGTAAGCGAAGTTATATGGCTTCGATGGCTGCTCCAGGACATAGAAGCAATTCAAAACACCGTCACACCTCTTTTTTGTGACAATCAAGCAGCTTGCCACATTGCTAACAATCCTGTTTTTCATGAAAGGACAAAACATGTCAAGATGGATTGTTACTTCGTTCGAGAATGCGTTGAATCCAATGACATACTTCCATGCAAAATCTCGACAGAATATCAAATTGCTGACCTCTTTACGAAGGCGTTAGGAGCAGCACATTTTCGGTTTCTTATCGGTAAGTTGGGCATTTATAACCTTCACGCGCCAACTTGAGGGGGAGTGAAGGAATCAACATTTATTGTTATGATTGATACTTTCCTTTTCTATTTTTGGTTACATATTCTGCTGCTACAATTAAGTCACTGTAATACTCCTTTTTCTTTTTTGTTCTGCACATTCTTAGGATCAATTAGGAATTATGTCTGTATATATAGATATCCTTTGTACCGGATTAGAACACATCAAAATATACATAATATATTTTTCCACAATTATTTTTTCTGTGTGCTCATTTTCTTCAAGAGATTTTATCGTACATTAAATGTATCATTTTTTATGTAATTATAATCATTAGACCATTCAATTTTTATAGTGATCCAGATGAATGAATTGCAATATAGGGTATGATCATTAAATATACCGTAGAGTTCTCTCTCTCTCTCTCTCTCTATATATATATATATATAGAGAGAGAGAGAGAGAACTCTACGGTATGTGTAATAATTTGTCTTCATTTTCTTTTGATTCAGAAGGATATCCTGCCTTATCCTGTCTCATCCAACTAAATATATATATATATAGAGAGAGAGAGAGAGAGAGAGAGAGAACTCTACGGTGTGTGTAATAATTTGTCTTCATTTTCTTTTGATTCAGAAGGATATCCTGCCTTATCCTGTCTCATCCAACTAAACAAACGAGCCTTAAATGGACACCATTGCCTGCCATGCTAAATGTTCATGACTTAAAAGAAAAAAAAAAAAAAGCAGTTTCGAATAATTACTTATCACTTTTTACTCAGCTTTGATTTTTCCAAAAATATCGAAGCAACCCCTAAAATGTGGTCATATATTCGATTCTCCAAAATTCATGACTTTTTATATTAATTTTCTATAAATGTTCATTACATCATTGCTAAATGTTCATTATTTTTCAGATAAATTTTCATTACTTGATACTTTTAATAGTATATATACAATCAAGTGTATGTAACAATTTGTCTTAATTTTATTTTGGTTTCCATTTTATGTTAATTTGCCTGAATTTTCTTTTGGTTATCATTTGTAGAGCTCAAGCCCATCTCATGCTAAAAAATAGTAAAATTGGTCTGTCCAAGTAGTTGGGGCAAATGGTCAGCTAAACAGATTCAGTTCCTTGCAGCCCAACCCGGTCCTATCAACGAGTTGGTGGGGCCTACCAAACGGGTCTTGCTAGTTTTGACCACTTTAGTTGGCACCAGTTTTGCAAAAATATGTGAATACCTGTTGTATTAGCAAAATAAAATTAGTTCACAATATTTATTATTTTACGTTTTCGAGATATTTTACACATATTTTTTAAAAACTATATATTTATAGAATCTTTTCTTGAAAAACAAAAGAAATATTTTAATAAGAGTAATATAATCATATATTTTCATCCTTTAATTTTGGGGTGTAATGCTAAAATAACATGTAATGCGAATCAAATAATGAAGTATATAAAATAAATTATATATGCACACATGCAACCAATATATTGATCCTGATGAAGAGAGAGATAGAATCTTTACTAGTACTCACGGAAATCAAAAATCCTGTTGTTGGAAACCCACATTATTTTTTGAAATTTGGTTTGGACCAACCGAAGAACGAAACGTCGATTAAGAACCCCATTGTCAGTTACTTTCTGCAAGAAAAAAAAAGTCAGAATAGCAATAATTTGAGCAACTTCAAGAATTTAGAGAGAGTGGGTACATGCACTTTTGAAGTGATTTGGAGGATTCTTGAGGACCTACGAGTCACTATACGTACATGGTGCTTATATTTCGTGCATTCAAAACACTCATCATGATAGATGAGATTTGAGTCAATCATCAAGCTCATTTTCTATTTGAGATCAGCTATTCCATTTAATTTCATTTGGGGAGTTTTTCTGTTAAAATGATTATATAAGTCATATGCTTCTTTTTCGTATTTTTTAACATTATTATTTGGACGTACCTTTTCAAAATATCATATAAATTCACTAATCATTTTATTATTTTTATTTGCAATTTTTTAACATTGAATGGGAAAGGGAAATGGATATGGACAAATGATAAATATATTATTACTGTAACGTTATATTTGATTACTATATAATACACCTTAATAAATATGTATACAACAAACAAATGATAAATATAATAAGCACCTGGCGTATTCAGGATTTTGAATTTAGGTGTACGAAAAAATATACACATGTACATATATATAATTTAAATATATATAATACAATATACAAATAAAAATTAATTGTACACTTTTTGGGAATTTCTTTTTTTTCTAAGATTTTTTACAATAAAGAGATATTATTCTCACATGCAAAGATTGTGGAATTAGGGCCAAGAAAGATTATATACAAAAATTATTAATTACAATAACTTATTTTATAAACTAAACATGCAATATTTAATAGATAAATCTTTTAGTTTAGATGGTTAGTGCAACTTGGCTTCTTACTCGAAAACACTGGTTCAACTCCAAGAAATAAGAAAGTTACATTTTGTTTTATTTGCAAACCAAAAATCAACAAAAAAAAATAAACTATGTTATAGTAGGAATTGAACTCTTATAAATTGATAGAAAAAATAGTTCCAAAAGGCCCAAAACCACTTCACCGTACTCAAATCTTTGAAAATATTACCTATTATATATAAATAATTTATTTCGGGGGTACAGTTGTACAGGTTCTTCTATAGAACCAGATAAGGCTCCATTATGGAGCCCTATAAATGACATGGCATTCATCTGAGCCCTTATTCATTTTTTTCTTTTTATTTTTTCTTTCTTTTTTTATAAATACAAGGTGGGGTGAATGCCATGTGGTATATAGGGCTCCGTAATGGAGCCCTGTCTGGTTCTATAGAAAAATTCATTGTACCCCCTTGAACACAAGAGGATCCGCCTCTGTATAACTATACGCCTCGTTCTTTGGGAGGTGCAATGGAAAATCCAAATTAAGAGTGTTACCCTACATCCAAGGTTCCAAAAGGCATGAGATGTGTCAAGGCGGCGAAAGGTGTTTTTATTTTTTATATTATTTTAATTATTTTTTTATTAATAAGTAAATAAAATAATACGAATGTGTAAAGACTGTTTGCAATATTTTTAATTTTAGTTTTTAAAATATTTAAAATTAAGATATTGCTTAATATTATTAATATCGTAACATTCTCGCACGATTGAATTCAAAATGAATATATTAAGATAGTTGAGTTTGACGAAAAATATGAAATAAAATATAAATATAGTTAAAATACAATAAAAAATTACATGTTACATACATACGAGTCGATCAACTCTAAGTTGACTGTCGTTCCCAAGCCTTTTAGAAGGCGAGGATTATCAGTGAAACCTCGACCCTAAACGGATCTTTTAGAACACTGCCTACATCTAATAATATATAGAATTATAGAAATATAAACGAAAGGACTAAATAAGTAAATTGACTCCAGAATTTATTCATAAGAAAAGGGCAGCAATAATTTAGCATGCACTTGAGTGATCAAGAACTTGTTTCTTTTTCCCCCTTAGTAAAGAATATGAACAAAAGCACAGAGAAAATGAAAATGTGATTATATATAATATACACACTTTGGTGGTAATAACAAGTATAGAGTGGAAGTTACATAAAAGGTTAACCTGATAAAAGCACAGCCATGATGTGACCTCTTCTAAATTACACATTTAATTAACTAATCAATCGGTCCGATGTTTTTCTGAAGAAAAAAACACCTCAATTCTACTGAAATTAATAAGATTAATGTCCGCGTAATTAATCAGTCTTTTTTGTGTCTCTAATAATGATTACCTAACCTTGATAACCCTAAACCTACGACAAATGATTGATTTATGGTATATGCCTCCCACATGGGCCTTCATTAAACATTCAATTTTTTATTCACTCTATTTTTCAATCTTTCTCAAAACTAAGTGGTGGGGGCATTTTATAATATTGTGTTTCAAATTGTAAAATGGGAATGCGAATCCAAGTCTCACGAGGCGCATATTATGAGATGTCTGTCATTGAACCACATTCATAACTACAAGTGCTCTCTTCACTACTTACATTACATTGTTGACTTATATACATACATATAGCTTAGCATTAAATTACATCTACGCTTGTTCAAATTTATCTACAACCTGTTTAATGTCTTATCACTTTTAAACATACTAATTTATATGTGTATAAATTGATCAATAGCAACTTATTTTGAACCTGTAAGTTTAATAAATCATATCGATATCAAGACAAGTCGTGAGGCCCCAAAGCTCCCTAGTCAACTTGAATTCGTGGGATGACACCACACCGATCTTGCAATTCTCACTCTTTAATTAAAAAGAATTTAAATCTTTATGCTCATTAATAATGAATCAATTTTTGAGTCACTAATCACTAATCTCATCTCATGGAAAAAAAATGTTCAATTTTGAATTTCCTCTTACACAATAACATGCAAATCACATCAATCAAGTAACAATGCATATTAACACAAGTTAAGCTAAGCATGCATGCAAAAACAATGCAAGTCCCTTCAATAACAACAAGTCATTATCCATCCTTATCTCGGTATAAGACCACCACATCGATGAAGAAGGTAGGCCAACATATAAACCTCCGAGTGAGTCCCGGCTGACAAGTGACAGAGAAACATTTGCAAGTCAACGGCTTCTAAAGATGCTGACGTCACCCACCCTCTTTAAGAAGCCTCCCCATGTGCTTATTGGATTTCATCAAATCACCCCCTCTCTCTCCCTCTCTCTAAAACCTTCCAAAAACCCCTCGATTAATTAAAAAAAGAAAAAAGAAAAATGTTTGGACAAAACAGCAATGAGCTCCCCTACAACAACTACCCCTCAGAATTCCAAGCCCATTTCGAATTCGCGGACTCGTTGTCGGCACTGCGGTCGGAGTTGGGGTACACCACGAGCAGCGGCTGCAGCAGCTACGGCTCTCCCACCAGCTGCTACGGCAGCCCAACCACGATGATGCAACAACGCACCCACTCCGAAGCCGTCTATTATTCTCCACCGCCCCTATTCTTCCAGCAGGAGCCTCTAAGCACCCCTGATTTACATTTACAGGTACAGGTAATTACGTGTGTTCGAGATTTCCAAGTCTTAAAATTAATAATAAAAGATTCGCTTTTTCACCATGCAGCTAACTACAACAACTCCAATTTTCATGCATATGAAGATTTGATTTGATTTGATTTGAATTTTTTTTAACAAATACTAATGGAACAGGGGATGAATTTGGGACAACATAGTCAAGGGTCGAACAGTCCGTTAGCCACGGAGAACAGTATAATAGAGAGCATGAACAGAGCCAACCCCTACAGTCCCGAGGAGAAAAAAGAAAGAATCCAGAGATACAGAAACAAGAGAAATCTCAGAAATTTCAACAAGAAGATCAAGGTTCATTTCGAACCCACTTCCAATTATTTCATAATTATATACATATATGTGACTCAAATAATTACTCGTTTTTTTTTGTGTGAAGCAGTATGAGTGCAGAAAGACATTGGCAGACAGCCGACCACGCATTAGAGGAAGGTTCGCGAGGAACGATGAGATCGAGAACAAGACACCGCAAAGTCAGTGGGACCCAACTGGGGTCGAAGAATACGACGAGGACGACGAAAACTGGATCGGTTTTCTCGACTCATTTTCAGCAAACGTGATGCCTTGAAAATATATCTATCGCTATCTATCTATCTATCTTGGGTCCTAATTAAAAGGGTTTTTGTGACATGTGTTTTGGAAGCTCTAATTGTTCGATGCTCGTTTTCGATTAGTTAATCAAAGTATTTATATAACGGATTAATTGTATGTCGAAGTTTACGATGACAATGCTTTGCTCCATGATTCAGATGCTAGAAAAAAATAATATTAATTGCTTGATTTTACATGAGCCAATATATAGACTTGGACTGCAAGTGCATATATGAAGGTGCATGAAAGCTTTTAGTTACTACTATTTTGATATTATTAGAGAGTTACAAAAAACTACCTCCAATATTATAGCCTAATTAAAGAAAAAATCTAATTATATATCTTTAAATTACAAATAACTCCTTGAGTTCAGTAAATGCAATATTTGTAACATATAAACATAAGGGCATGTGTAATTTCGGAAAATAATTGAATATATTGTAATTAGGTTAAACACCAAGGAGTGTTTGTAAATAATGTTTGAAGCAATATATCACAGTTCACAGGTCAATGTGCACAGTGGCTCCAGCAGAAGAATTAAGCACTCAAACAACACAAAACAAGAAAAGCATCATTTCCTACAGTAATCACTATATATATGAAGAAAATTGAGGATTATGTTGTGTGTGTGTGTGTGTGTGATGGCACTATAAAACGTGTGGAAATCTTGCATAGAGTAATATGATTGGCTGCTATGTATCTATTATGGTTTAGATGGTTGAGAGTTGGTTGTCGCCTAAAAGGAAATTTCCAAATTGCCCTGTTTTTGTATAGATGATGTTTAAATTTTGAGATGAAAATTATGCATACCTTTTTATTAGTGTTCAACTGGCTAGTGGAAGGGAATAAACACAATTTGAGAGGTATCTCAATCAACATCCTTGTAAACTTGAGGATGGTGATATTTTATTTTTTATTTTTTTTATGATTTAGTATAATGTGTTTGAAAGGTTATGGTTTATAGAAAAAGTGTTTGTAGGAAACCAAGATCAAAACGATAGCACAAACATAAGCGTTACGGATTTATCTAGAGTACGTTATAACGTACACTCAAAAATAAATATTTATGACAATTGAGATGAATTACAAATCTGCTTATATACATTGTTGTTTCTATAACAAATTTTTATACGCATTTCTGTTATGTGTCTGGAAAACAATAATAAATTCTATTTTATTATAATGGAAATTGACAATTAATATAATTAATAAAAATAAACATTTATTATAAATAATATGAATTTTGCATATGTCAAATTTATACTTAAATGTGTGTTTTTACGTTCACTAGGGAAGGGAGTAGGTAATAATTTCACCCTAAGAATAGTGGACTTTACAGCATTGGATTTTTTAACAACTGTGAAATAATTAACACTAGCCAAAGATCCAAGTTACATGTATCATACTTTCCGACACACGTAAAAGATCCTATGGTACACGACGATACGGGCACACACGTGATATAAATATTTCACCCCATGACATTACCATGAACACATCAAACGGCTCATAAACTTGCTTCATTTTATACCAAATGAGTCCCTTCAAAAAAATAAAAAAAAAAAAAAAAAGAAAAAGAAAAAGAAAAAAGAAAGAAAGAATATACGCTCTAATTGTCCTACAATAGAAGTATTTCATTAAAAGTAGGCATCCACCAGCTCCCATTTTCGTTTTAAGACCAAGAAATTTGATCTACCAACCCAAGAACATAAAAAAGAAAAAAACTTATATCTCCTTATAAAATTATTTGTATTAACTATTCCATAAAGCTTAGCTACTAAAATATGTCCCAACTATCTTACAAAATGGGAAAGCGCATGTTTGGCTTTAGGAGCCATACCACATATTTAATATTCCGAAAGGCAACAAATTGCACAATCTCTTCACACTAATCATTTTGTTTCTCATGTTACTTGAATCATTGATTTCAGCATACAATAATAATAATAATGCAAAATCAGATCAGCTAAGGCCCAGCAGAAAGTATTTTTGACTTAGAATCTGAATCTGATCTCACTTTAAGCAAATGCCAATATATTTGAGTTAATAATTTAAATAGTAAACACGATGAGATATAAGAGATGGCCCCGGGAGGCCGCAGCTGTTAGCTCTTGTCGGCCGGCGGTGGATTGTCCACTATGTCAGATGAAACCACACCACACCACACCTACTAATTTAATTTATTATATTATTGTCTGCTTATAAAACTAATATACTTTTGTGATGAGATAAGATTCATTTCCTTTTTCTCTGCCAGAAAAATCCAAGGAAGCTTGATAACAAGATTTTCTTGGTATGCCGTGCCGTGGACATTTTTTATTGGCGCTCAACTAACTGTAGTGAAAAGTCATATCTCTTTGGTAAATAAAATCCACAAGCTTTGTCGTGTTTTGGGTTGGATAATACGATAAACAAACGCAAAAAAACTTCTAATTACCAAAAAATAAATAAATAGAATTGCCAAGAGTGTAATTTGTAAAATAAAAACAAAATACACGCCAATTTGGAAAAGATCTTTTAAGAAAGTTTATCTGACTTGGTAAAAATAAGACATGAGAAATTTATAAAGAAAAAGAAAAAAAGCAGCATAATTCATGACTAAAAGCCTGATGCTAAATGAGTCCCTATTATGTTGGAAAGGGGAAGTGTCTAAGCCGAAAAGTAACAGACAGAAGCCACTCTCTACATTTTTTAAATTAAAAGTAACAATTTAATTATTCTTGAGAAAAATGCCCCAGCACATGCCAAGCATAAATCATCAAAGTTTATGATATATTTGTTAACAATTAAAGGGATGTAGGCTGGGGCCTCATCCTTTCTTTAAATAATTTAAAAAAAAATCGAAATCATCATGCAGATTGCATTGAATAGTTGTTGAGCTCATTTGAACCTCATGAGACACACATAACATGAAGGAAAAAAAAAAGAAAGAAAAAGAGCTCCCTTTGGTCCTATGAAGAGACACCACAAACTATGTAAATTAAAATTCTAATTTTCATTCGAAATTGAGGATTTCAAATCCTTATCAAGGCTGTTTGATAAACTCAATCTGCAATGAATTTCAAACCTTTACAAGTTAATTTTGGAGTCACCCTGTAAAATTTCAAATCCCTCTTGTTTTAAGTAATTGATGAATTTCATGCATGCTCCCACGAGAATAGCAAAACTTGCAAAATTTTCAAGAATTACACTTTTCACTATTGAGGAACAAATCACAATAATGTGATTGAAGGGTAGCTACAAATACAATGAATGATTCAATCAATTGAAAACTATTTCTCTTGAATTTAAAGAAGCGATTACACCTATATCGCAACACAAGTGTTGGTAGGCGGAGGAACTTAATAGACGAAATTACCTACTAGTTATAGTGTCTTTTACTTCCTCTTAGAAGGCCTGGGATTCAAACGACGCTTGAACGGAAACAAGAAAGGATGCAGAGGTGGGTTTCGTTTTCTTCTCTCTCTTCCTGCAAAAGATGGAAAACATGAAATTAGCATTACAGAGTTGGTGCAAGTTTCTCTTACATTAATTCAAATTGAGCTAATATTATTATTGTAATGGAATGAAATAGAATCATAGATCATACAAAATGACAGTCGAGCACAATTGTCACACCAGAATAATAACAGAGCAATTTTAGTTTTGGAGTCAAAATTCTAACCAGAAAGAAAAAAATAAATAAATGATAATAATGGAAACAAAATATAATAAAAATAATAGTAATAATAATAACCCAGTGGAAGTTGGTATTAAGTTAAAACCAGAACTGTACCTTCTTGATATTTACTGGGGCCTCGATAATTAAGGGCAGGATCTAACTGCTTCCTCACACCATCGAAGATTGGTTCATTAAGATCTGTTTCAAAATTTAAACAGTTTGATTAGAAAAAAAAATTTAACGCCTTTCACACTCCGAATATTAAAAAGCAGTGTTCTAAAAATCGCTAGGCGGCTGCTAGGCGCCAGACCAGTGCCTAGCGCCTAGGCGGGGCCTAGGCGGAGCCTAGAATTTGAAAATAAATACCCTAATTTACAAGATTACATCCGACCATTTAATAGTTCAACATACTATTGCTACAAAATAAAATCTGACAATGCAAAATTAAAAGTAATGATCACAAGTTTAAAACTATTGTTCAATTCAAAATCCAAAACAACATAGATGCATAAGTTCGTTAGTCAAATAACAATACCATAGTATACATTACAAAATCAAAATAATAAAAATATATGCCCAAAAACGACGTCGTTTTAGGACAGAAATTTTTAAAAAAAAAAAAAAACTGGTCTTGCGCCTAGGCGCCAACTTGGGCGCCGAGAGCGCCTAGGCGGCGCCTGGGGCGCCCAGCGATTTCTTTGGCCGATTTTCGAAAATCGTAGGCGGATTGGTGGCGCCTAGCGCCTAGGCGGCGCCTTGAGCGATTTTTAGAACAGAGTTAAAAAGTACACAAGAAACCACACCATTTAATTAAATTATACAACACGCATCTCTAAAATTTCCTACACAAAATCTTAAAACGCCCTTGTTACTATAATAAAATTAAAATGCCTAAACAGAGCAAAACAAATTCAAGCTTTGCAGATGTCAGAATTTCGTTTTTGTTCTATCGTATCTGGAAATTGATTGTCTTGATCGAATAAGCAAAGATGAAAGTGAAAACCAGACACAAAATAAATAAATAATCCCTCTGTCCCAAAAAATAGGCCATGTTACAGGATTTAAGTAGACAATTAATAAACAACTAATTAGGCATAGGGGCATAAATGGTAAAATCCAGTGGAAATTGGTTTTAAGTTAAAATCAGTAAGAGACAGAAAAGAACTATACCTTCCTGGGAATTATCGAGGCCTCGATTATTAAGAACAGGATCTATCTGCTTCCTCACATCATTGGAGATTGGTTCCTTAAGATCTGTTTCCAAATTTAAAAGTCCCTCAACAGGCACGCCATCACATAACTTAACAGGATTATCAGTCATTTCACAATATTCATCTTGACCAGGGGCATCACTGTCAATCTTGTTAGGCACCATGTCCACTGGAACATCCTCCTCTGCACAAGATACACCCACCCCACATCGGCTTTCCACATTCGACTCTTCTAACGTGAAGGCAGAAAAGCTAGACTCATTTACAGTATTAGAAAGCTCCTCCGAAACATGAATCTCAGCGACAGGTGTCTCAGTTTGGGATGATGATCGGATTTCAGATGCAACAAGATTTGCTTCCAAGTCGTTAACAGGAAGCAGCTCAAGAGCAACAATCTCTTTAGAAACAAAAAAATCTAATGACATTTTAGAATCTTGACAGGCCTCAACGGCTGTCTCAATCTCCATAGCAGCAGGCTCAGAGTTATTAGTTTCTATGGGCTCTAAAGCTTCCTTAGCAACGGATATTAGGTCTTTAATCTGCAAACCATGCGCGGGCAGGTCATTCACACTTGACATGAAGTTGATAGTTTTAGCAGTTTCTGTTTGGGTGTTAGAGATGGAGAAAGACTTTTCCATGTCATCTAATAGCAAATCTGCCTCGCCACTAGAAATAGGATCCCATTTGAGCCAGTCGTCAAGCGGAGATTGTTGACCACCCGATGGTACTTGTTCAACCTTAACGGTCTCCTTGTGAAAATGTTTTTTCCTCAACGCATTAGTCAAAAGCGATCTGAAGAGAAAACGAATAGTTAGTAAAACCTCTAGTCTTGGGACTGATAAAATTTATTGATATAGCGAGGTTATTAAATAATTGAGATACTAATTAACACACTGCTCCTAAATCGGGACCCATAAAAATAGGGGGATTGACCATATAGGCCTATAGCAAGACTCAGTACTCCATTTAGGCCATTTGATTTTCCTCCTCCGATTTATTATAAGTGATATCCTAATGGGACTTATTTGCCCCTATTAACACACACACTTCCTCCTATCAAAATTCATACTATTTCGTTTTAATTTCATACTACCGCCATTGACATCGGCCGGTCCCCACCAGTGAATTTCATACTTATTCATCAAATTTCACACTAAATACAACCAAAATTCATACTAAAATACAGTCCTTTTTTTATTCAAAATTGTCATATATTTCACGATGAACTTTGAAAAATCCATACTAGTCATTAAGGCCCTTTTTGGGCTAGGCTTCCCAATACACCTTTTCCGTATCTATACTATCCTACATACACACTCTTCTCTTTATCATATCATCATGACATTAAATAATTAAATACTACTAAATACAATATCATCCACTTTTCAGGCATGATTTGATATCTACATACAAAATAATAATACATCATCTACTTTCCATGCATAATTTGACATTTAGAGTAAAAAGTAAAGGATTCTAAATCCTCAATAAACAAGGATTCTTACTATTCACATAATTCTGAATACCGAAGATATTGAATACCCGTATTCAGACCCTAACTGTTTAGTATGAAATAACATACTCAACGTTACATACTAACATCATCAAGAGTTCAATGAGGGGAATGATGGAGAATTAATTGGAAAATTAATGGCAGATCAGAAATTATTAAGAGGCATTGAATGTAGCCAAGTTTCATCCAAGTTCAATGTACCAAAATCAATGGCTACATTTTATTAGGAATTTGTTTGAATTTGTTAAGGAGCAATATAGACAATTCCACTTTATAATCTACTAATTAATAATAATAATTTGGCCTAAATGGGACAGACTAAAATAAGATGATTAAATGGTGAATAAAATTTTCAATTTGGTACTAAATGAGTATTTTCCCAAAAAATATATATACATATTATTTAAGTGAGATTATTAATTAATCGAGGTTTCACTGTACACATAAACTGATGCTCGTAAGAAAAACAAGAAAAGGTTAATGAAGATTCAGCAAGCTCATACCTACAGTTTTTGGAAACAGCTGCTTTAGCACGTTCGCTGGAGAGCCCGAGCAGAGAGAACAAATTTGCGACGTCTTGAGGCCCTCTAAGTTCAGCTACAGAAGGGGCACTACTTGAGATAATTAGATTCTTTCCCCGTGTCCAATCTACAAGTAGCTGTGCTTATACAGTTAGAACGAATTACAAAGTGAACGAATATTAAAAAAAAAGGCTAATACAAATCATATACACTCACCTTGCAATTGGATATCATTTGCCGCCTTGTTTGTGCATCAGCAACAAGACCAGAGTATGTGATCTCAAAGTACACCCCGCGCTGCACGTCAATGTAGAAATATAATAATTAAACCAGAAATGAAACTTGCATCACCCTGTTACTAATTATAGACTTATATTCAAATAAACATAAACAACGATAACAACATGAGAATGAGATACAATGGAAACAAAGAAGGAAACCTTGATGGCAGCTTTAACCATCGGTTGCTTCAATCTAAATGCCAATTTGTCTGAGAAATCAATGGCGATCATATCCACCTAAACGTTCAACAACAAAAACCAACATCAATTAATTATCCCCAATTATTAAAAAAAAAAAAGGAATTCATTTGCCCCAATTGATAGTGCACACCTCTGCGGTTTGGCAAGCCTGATCGAAGGCATTTTGATTCATAGGCCTAATTGCAACAATATCGTAGCTCTTGATAACAGGATTTCCGGCATTGAGAGCCGACGCTTGGGACGAGGTGTCGACGATTACGGTGAGGCGAGTGTACTGGCGGAAAGGGGATGAAACGGCGACGTTTAGCAGCTCACGGTGGAACTTAACGGCGGCGAAGAAGGACGAGGAGGAAGGGGTGAGTTTAGAGAGAGGGAAAAATGGGGTGGAGCTGCGATCGGACTCGGACATGACGCCCTTGAGGGTGCGATTGTATGCGACGCCGGTGTAGCCGAGCTCCATGGCTTTGAGGGCGAGCTTTAAGCGGCGCCGTTTTAGGGAGGGTTTGTCGGTGGCATGTCGGTCGGATTCGTGGTAGGGGATGTTCAAGTCGAAGAAACCCATTTGACGGTACAGGTAGCGGTGGTGGCTGTGACGGCGGAGGAGTGTAGGGAGTAGGAACAGCAGGTAAGAAGGCGGGTTGTAAGGTTTGCTTTTCCTTGCTATATGTTACTATCAGACCGTCTCATGAAAAAATGAGATTTTTCAAATAAATATTTACATTTTTAATAATAAACAGTTGATTAATCAATCAATTAGAGCAATACCTTAATTGTAAATTAATTAGAGTATAATCTCGATAATTCTATATCAGTTAATTATTAATTTCATTTAAATAATAATTTTTATCACTAAATTTATAGGTTAGTATGTTTTCGAGAACTCATATAGACCACATCCAATATATAAATTGAAATTTCTTTTATATATAATAAATTTATGATTAATCTTTCAAAATTTCATATAAATTATGGGGAATTTCGAGCGGTACTTCTACCCTATTAACAAGTAAATTTATGTAAAAAAAATCTAATTATTAAATATGATGATTTTGGATTACAATACATAAGTATGGTACACTACATGCACCGTAGAGTTTTTCTAAAATATGACTTCAGTTTTGCTTGTGAGTATAGATTCACATATTATATTATGTTATATATACTGCTATTTTCTACAAATTTATTTGATTTTTGATTAATATTGTATATAATTGAAAATAAATGTACTTTTATATAGTACAAAGTACTCTTAATTTTTTATTATTATCTTACATGTATGAAAATAACATGATTCTCAAAGTATTCATTATTGGGAAACACTTGCGTTAGGCCAAATTAACGGTTCATGATAGGGGTGTTGATCCGTTTATAACCGACCGGTTAATTAACCGGCGGTTAGGTTAACCGGTTTTGGCCTAACCGTAACCTAACCGGTTGAGAACCGGTTAAGGTTACGGTTAAACCGGTTAACCGAACCGGCGGTTAACCGCCGATTTTTTACTTTTTTTTTTTTTGTAAATTAAATTTAGAAATTTAAATAAAAATTGAATAATTGAACTTAAATGGATTTAGAATGACACAAATAAAATTTGAATTTATGAATATTATATTAATTTAAAAGAACTTGATTTTAATAAATTTAAAAGGAATTTGAATTTACAAACAACCAAATTAACAAGATGATGGAATTCATTTCAAAATAACAGGCTTTCTTTTAATGTTAATATTACCTGCCGGCAGGTAATAGGCTTAAAACTCTATTTACACACTTTCCTGCCGGCAGAAAAGAGTAAAAAATAGTTTTTTTTTATAAATTCTATTTACACACTTTCCTACCGGCAGGAAAGAGAAAAGAAATTTATTTTTTTTGTGTGAGATAAGATGTGATATTTTATATATGGTAAGTTGGTTGTGGGACCCATAAAAACTTGGTTGCCTACGTATCCTCGAAAAGGAATCAAAGTCCACGTAGTTCGATTTTTTTGTTTTAGAAAAAAATAAGTTACAAAAAAAAGGACTTGAATTTAATTCTAATATTAGAAATTAAAATTAAATTTAACTTGTAATATTAGAATTAAATTGCCTACGTATCCTCGAAAAGGAATCAAAGTCCGCGTAGTTCGATTTTTTTGTTTTTGAAAAAATAAGTTACAAAAAAAGGACTTGAATTTAATTCTAATATTAGAAATTAAAATTAGATTTTAACTTGTAATATTAGAATTAAATTGCCTGCGTATCCTCGAAAAGGAATCAAAGTCCACGTAGTTCTTTTACTTACCTCACTTACCTACTTACCTACTCGTCGTTGTCGTTGCTTCCCGAAGTGGTATCGTAATAGTCGCTCTTTTCGCCTTCATCCAATTGCATTTCTTGTTCTCGTTTTTCGGCCTTCGCCCAATCGTTTATCAACATATGATTTTCAAGATTTTTGGGTGTTAAGGTAGACGCTCATCTAACATATAGCCTCCCGTGTTGAAGGCCTATTCAACAAAAACTGTCGAAACAGGAACGGCAAGGACCTCCTTGACAATCCTGGAGAGTGTGGGAAAAATACTGGTCATTTTCGACCAAAACTGCACAAGATCGTTAGTAACACCATCGGGTTTTTTGGAACCGAAGTCGGTTCAAAAACTCCTAAATAACTATCTAATACCATTGACCGACTAGCAATAGCCCTTTGCCGTTTTCATTTAGTATCTTCAAGCAATCTCATATATGGGGCTAGAGCTCCTCGAGGGTCGTTGGGTCTTGTAGAAGTGACGGGGGAAGGGGAAGGGGACACATTAACATYACTAGAAGATGAAGATTGATCGTAATCATTAAAAGTTTGAATTAAAAGGTGTTGTGCTTGGTGAACAACACTAATAGGGCTAGGAATTGGTAGTCCATGAGATTCTAAAAAAGGTGTTAATGCATCGTAATAAATTTTAAGTAAGTTTTGAAGACCCTCCATCCGATAATTCGGGTCTAAAATTTTTGCAATCAAAAAAATATCGGGAATATAATGAAAATATTTGACCCATTTATCCAACATCTCATCGATAACATCACCTAATTCCGGGTTACTGATTAAAGCACTACAAACAAGTACTATTTGAATACAATGATCAACAAGTATTGATGAGGTAAGATAATAAACACCGGATAAAGCCACGGTGGCATCATTGAAAGTTTTTAAAAGGATATCATATTATAACAATCATCCCACATATTCGGAAACAAAGCGAAATTAACATCTTCATTATTAAAAAATGTACACAATGCATCTCTATTTTCCAATGTATCATTAAGTAATTTATAAGTAGAGTTCCAACGATTTGGCACATCTAATGAAAAAAAAATTTGGATGCAATTGATTGGTCTTGCAAAATCTTCGCCATTTTTTTTGAAGCGAATCCTGGTTTCGTAGATAAGCTATAACACTCCTAATCGATTGAATTTTATATTTAACAAGAGTTAAACCATCTTGAACACATAAATTCAAAATATGACAAATGCATCTAACATGAAAAAATTTGCCGCCAATAGCGGGTGGACAAGTAATTTTTTAAAAATCTAAACTAGCCGTATTAGCGGCGTCATTATCAAATGAAATTGAAAAAATTTTGTTAGTTAAATGATACTCGGACAAAACCGTGGAAATTTTTTTCGAAATATTCACCGCCGTATGTTGGCTATCGAACTTTCTATATGCAATTAAACGTTTTTGCAAAGTTCAAGAATTATCAATCCAATGGCAAGTAATTCCCATATAATTATGATTTTTAAAAGAATCCGACCAAATATCCGAACATATAGAGACACTATGAGGCAAACTATCAAA
>BMAC01000367.1:1103283-1138928 GCA_014905375.1 Phtheirospermum japonicum
CCTTCCTCCTCATCCTCATCCAAATTGACGGCGGCCGCTTCTTCTTCATCGGAGCTCGGTAATTCCTCTTCAAAATTGGTTCGTTGCGAGTCGAAGTTGATTTGATTATATAGGTTCTCAACTTCTTCCGTCGTCATCTCATCGGAAACGTAATCTCCGGCGACGGCCGAAGATTCTCGTCGAGATCCTCGACCTCGACGAGAAGAGGTTGGAGTGTTGGTATTGACATTATGGGAAGAGTTTGTCATATTGATATTATAATAGATAATTAAGTAAAACACGATTACGAAGGAAGAATAAGAATATTAATGATAATACAAGAGACTTGAAATTAGAAACTTCACTTCTTTAAGCTTGAAAATATAAGAGAATAAGAAGAATAGTAGAGATGAATTGGTGTTGGAGAGTGGGGTATTTATAGGTGTCAAAATTTGAAGAAAAAAAAAAAAGAGCCGTTGTAAACCGGCGGTTAAACCGGTTAACCGCGGTTTAACCGCCAACGGCTATTTTTTTTTTAAATTCGAGCCGTTGATCTTCAACGGCTAGTTGATCTCAGCCGTTGATTATCAACGGCTACTAACCGCCGATTTTAACCGGCGATTAAACCGCCGGCAACAATTTTTATTTATTATTATTATTTTTAAATCGGTTAACCGCGGCGGTTAAGGTTAACGGTTTGGTTAACCGTAACCTAACCGGTGGCCGGCGGTTGACGGTTACGGTTAACCGGCTAACCGCCGGTCAACCGATTATTAACCGCCGGTTAACCGTAACCGGATCAACACCCCTAGGTTTTTTGATATTGCAATTGAATCCTTCAATTTTCAGAGAAAATGCAATTAAGCCCCACACGATGAAAGAAATATACATTTTTAATCTATTTGCAAGATTCCAATCAACAGACAACATTCGCCCTATTACATTAACTCGCCTTAGATTAAGTATAATCCTGGATCCGTCATTGTGCGAAAGGGTTTACTTTGTCGGACAAGGCAAAAAAGGGAACTGCCTCTTCATGTTAAGTACAAATGTACATTACATAACTTACTAATACCCATTTGCGCACGCATGCACAACAAACTTTCATTTGTAGCCGGGAATATGCTTTCGACTTTAGTTCAAACGACACAAATAACATGTTTCATTCAAATTCCGATACTTACAGACAGGTTGCGTACAAGAGTGTCAAAAATAACATAGAGAAGAGCAAGTAAACAAGGACGGGCTCATTTTCCCTTGTCAGCACAAGAGCTTTTAAGCTCATGCCACAGGCAAAACAAGGAATCATATGCGTCATCATCAAAATCATCCTCAGCTGTGTTCGCGATAGATACAAGTGCTTTGAGCCACTCTTCATGCAACGTCGAGAATTTCTCCCTTTGCTCACTTGCCTTGAAACTTTCTCCAACCATTTCCTTCATTACTTGTCCAGCTTCTAAGGCTGCTCCAACCACTGAGCCCGGGATCCCAGCCATGAGTGCTATTTGCATACCGTAACTCTCTGGGCATGCTCCAGACGCAAGTCGGTATAGAAAAACTAACTTCTGGCCGAGCTGTGACGATGTTTTAGACGTCGAGTCGAAAGAATAGGCCATGTGTTGCAACTTTACACGAGGATGTGCAGCAAACTCTTTTGTTAGAGGGTGATAGTGTGTAGCGAACAATAAGCGGCAGTTGACAGACTCAACAAGATGACGAAATACCTGGACATAATAAATGGTTAAGCATCATGTATACAATAAATTAGTGATAGATTTGAGTCAAGGCTCAAAATAATACAATGTAATTTCCAAATAATAATAATAATAATAATAACATTATAGGATCTATTGCCTTGGCTCTGGGAGATGTTCTTACCTTCTCGTAATTAAAAATAAATAAATAAATTGCCAAGAATTATTAAAAAGTCGATCTTTTCTGCCTGTCTTGGAATAAAAGGCAGTAATCTAGCAAACGTATTAACCAACACTAGGAAAAAGGGGTCTTACAGCATATGCTATAGCATATCCATCAAAAGTGCTTGTTCCTCGACCCAATTCATCAAGAAGAACAAGTGAACTCTGGGTAGCGTTTTGCAAAACTGATGCTGTCTCTGTGCACTCGATTAAAAAGGTACCTACAAAAAGAAGTACTAATCACGCATAGCACAAGGTGAAAAATTAAATCTCAGTCTTAGACTGCTCAGAGAAGCAAAGCTTAACATTCACCCCTCAGTAATAGATGAACCTTCACAGAGTGCTGCTAGAGGAGTTCCAAAGTATGAATAGATAATTGGAAAAGCTGATCGCTATGACTGAAAAATGGTAATTCACTCACACTGGCACAAAGATGCATGTTTTTGACATCATTAGTATGAGAAATATATCCAGTGATAATTATGTGTTCTCGTGATTTATATCCAACTCACGCCACTCCGTTTTATCCTTTTCTCCAAGTCAGGCATTTATTTTATTTATCTATAAATTTAAGATTCCAGGCTTCTACATGCACGGAAAAGTATACTGAATGTTCAAATAACTTACTCTCGCCTGTCATGATTCGGTCTGTTGCACCTAGCCGGGTAAATATGATGTCTACAATGGATAGAGTGCACTTTTCACAAGGTACATAACAGCCCAGCTGCATACACATAAATTAATGCCATAACCAGGAGAAAGTAAAACTTGAAGCCAGAAGAAAAGCAAATAGCAAACAAGTTTTCGGCAGCTAAAACAAACCTGAGCCAGTATAACAGCCAAACAAGTTGCACGTAAAAGGGTTGACTTCCCACCCATATTTGGCCCAGTCAACAGCAATGCACCAGGAATATAACTACTTTCCCCTCCTCCAAGATGGATGTCATTTGCCACAGGCAATGCCCCATTCTCACCAAGGGCATAAGGATGCCACATCCCTTGCATATGCAGTATAGGAAACATGGTCTCCGTAAATGAGTTTGCAGATTTAGGGTGAGGCACAAATACAGGTCTACACATCGCTCCAAAAGAAGAAGTTGCAGAAATAGCAAAGGATCTAAGTACATCAATGCAGCTTATCGCGTGTATCATTTGAGACCATTGAGTTGCCTTCTCAACAAACAACTCCATCAAGATTGACAACGTTTCAGCCTCTGTGCCTGTAACATTGTAGTCCTGTCATGACAAAAGGGAAAGGACACGAATTACAGCTTGTAATCCAGATTATTTACCTAACACACAGACGAGCTCAAGGACAGAGTAAATGCAGGTACGAAACCATCAAAGAGAGAGGGTATTCATTTAGGTTTTATATTATTTTCAGTTTTGTGATAGAGAAATAAAATGAAAATGAATAATCTTAGAATATTTGGTGCTTAATTTTGGGGGTCTTGATTGGTGCTTCCCATTTACTCCCCTAGCGGGCCCCCAGCGGGGTAATCTTTGGGATTTTGACTAATTAATTTTCCCTTAAATGCTATTTATCTTCTTGCTATATTTATTTCTTATTACCATTTATACTTGTAATAGTTTAGTATATAATATAGAATTATCAGTAGAAGAAAGATGGAGATTTTTATTATTATTTTTTGTAATAGCCTAGGCTAATGGGCAAGTTATATTCTTGCTGGGCAGAAATTATTTCTGCTGGAGAAGTTTTAATACTTCTTGTTGTGTCCCTATCATTATTATATCATCAATAAAATTGAATATTTCCCAGGATCTTTACTCCTAACAGTTTACATGTCCGAGGTTCAACCAGAGAGATATCACAAACCTAAGCTAACACCAAGTAGGCTTCTATTCACAATACTAAGTTTATGATGATACTAAAGAAAAACATTATCAAGTAGAAAAGAGATCAAACTAGTATATATTGTGCACATCTACGTCTAAAGATAGAGATCAGACCTGGTAATCTGGGAAATCGCTGTCTAATGCTGCTTCAAATTGACTAAGGAACTCATCAAGCCCCTTGCTGCCACTTAGCATAGGAAGGGATACAACTTTTGATAATGAAGAGGTCATGATCTTATGCTTTTGCAATTCCATAAGCATTTGCATTCCAGTTCGCAGTCCTCTTACAAGTGACCCAAACACTTTTACCTGTGGATGCACAAACATTAACTTTCTTTATTCAAGGCACAATTTGTCATATAAGTTAGAATGTATTAAATTAAAATGAGGCAGGTGTCATAAAATGGACAATACAAATTGAGATTTTGATCAGTTATGTCGAAAACCTAAACAAGTTAATACTTTATTAATCACGAGAAAAGAAAAGCTCCTGGAGATAAATAAGTTGAAAAGTTACTAATTATGTGCGTATGATATAACGCACATACACCTGACGACATATCACTACCAAATAAAAAGAAGGTTTAAGACAATACAAGGTTTAAGAGATCTAAGAAACTTCCTGATGACACTTTACAAAGTAAAAAGAAGAGACTGAAAGAAAGAATTAGGTACGTGCGGTAATATGAAACATTTTCAGACTCCTCTGAATTAGGAACACACGACAGTAGTCAAACAAGTTTCGAATTCAAGATTAGAAAAACTTACTCGCTGTTTCAATACTTTGTTGCCAATTAAAGGCAAAAATAGAACAGAAGAAGACTGAAAGCTAGACCTCACACGTCCTAGCATATTTTCCAGATCTGGTAGCTGGCGAAGTGATTGGGCAATTTGTAGTGTGATTTCCGAATTAGCAATTAGGTCCTCAACCACATCAAGCCTGCTATTTATCTTTTTGACATCTTGTAGAGGATGACATATCCAGTTCCTTAAAAGACGCTTACCAGATGAAGTTATGCAATTATTGAGATATTTGTACAGAGTACCTAAAACAATATTACACGTTTATTTAAACATAAGGAATGAGAAAGCAGATAGAGGGGGGAGAGAGAGTAGTTACTAGCCTGATGGGCCACCATCAGCATTATTATTGAAAATCTCCAGATTTACCAATGTCTGACCATCCATTCTGAGGAAACCCTTGTAGACTTCATAAGATAAGATATCTCCATTGCGAATGACATCATTTAACTGAACAATTAACAGAACACACAAATTGCTCGTAAGCAGAGAAAAGAATTTAAAATTATCAATCTTAACGCACATTTTAAACTCAAAATTCATATATTTACCATCAATCGTGACATATGACCTATAAGTCCCCCAAGAGCACATAATGCAAGATCACGATGCACAACCCCATCAAGTATGTGATGCCATGAATCACAAGACCCACTGAAGTATCTGTTTGACTGAATAATATTTCTAACTTCCGGAGCTTCACCAAAAGCATCACTAGGATTTAATTGGGATGGAGTCAATCCTACAGAACATAATTGTTATAAAAAATTTATACTTTCATATTCGATGAATATTGGTTCAACAGGACGGACCATAAAATGTAGAACTCAAAATGTCAGGCAAGTATACTCACATAAGCATCAATTCTATGATCTGACAAGATGAAAACATCACATGAATGAATGCATTTAGACCATCAATATTCTGTAGGAGGGAGGATAGCTATTTCACTCAGTCAGAAGAAACAAAACATTATAAAGGAAAAGATACTCTGAAAAATAAGATGCTTTTCTTGGCCAGGAAAAAATGGGAAACAGAAAGAAGAATGGAAGGAAGGAAATAAGAAAACCTAAAACAAAGCAAAAACAGGGGGATTAATATGAATATGAACCCAAATAAGCATGAAAATGCTTATCTAAAAGCAAGAATGAAAGTTTGTGCCAGAAAAAGTGGAATTAGATTAACTAAGACCGTGGATAATTTTCATGCAACAAGGAAATGGTTTCTATAAGCAATTCAATGGTTTCATAGTATCCTCACCTGTCAAACTGTATTTCTTAAGGGCTCTGTGAGCATCTTTAGACAGCCCTATAGGAGAGATTTTGATAGCAGTCATGAGAACGAGCTTCATATTGATCATACATAAAAGAAAATAAACAAATAAATATCCTTGGCTTCCTTAATTGGTAAAAGAACACTTTACCTCGGCTCTCATAAATAATTTCCTTCGGTGACACCTATTGACAGAAGGCAAGGCAATATAAGATGCATCATGTTATGACAAGTTGTATATTCACAAGAAAATGATACCAAAAACAAGATTGAACATACTTGCATTAACAAAGCCCCCAAAGCCGCACATGAAGCATCATCACTTATAGAACCGACCTGAAACTTTAAAGCAGCACAATCCACAAATGCAAACCCAAATACAGTTGATCCGTTCCCCAGTAGACCATCCTAGAAGCAAAAATCCACGTCAGGGATTCATTGATCTTAGTCTTAAGGAATTCACAATATAACAAGTTCAATATTTCAAACCTTCAGATACAACTGATGTCAGATGAAAATGAAGAAAGAAACAATAGAAGAATGGCAAAACATCAAATTAACCTCCTTTACGGCAAGAAGATGAACAGCATCAGCCCCAATATTTCCCTCGGATGTGGTTGCAGGAGTGAGCACATGAATCAACTTTCTTTTAATAATCTGAAAACCACATTGCTGGTTATCTTATGCCACAGGTAATTACCTTAGCGATAATATTGCAGATGGTAAGAAAATCTGAGGTTTAGGAGAAAATAAATAATATCTGGAATCTAGACACAGAAAACATAAGACATGGAACAACACCATCCCTTTCCCAACATCCTAAGCTTATCATGCCCCGGCAAAACCAACCCAATCTCCACTCATCTTTATGAGAAATGCAAATTAATAATCAAGGGAGCTGATCTTCCTGAATCGACCTATGTTGTCAGAATTACTAAATACTTTTAATATGTTCTTTTCAAATTAAAATTGAGCTTTTGTTGCTTTCTGATATATTACAGCAAAAATACCTAAATTAAACATTGAACTGCCTCTCTCTTCTCTGCACCATGGAGACTAAAGATAATAAAATCAAAAAATAGCTCACTCATTACACAAAAATATCAAACAGGCAGATTACACAAAGTACTAATCAGAAGGCCATCCTAACTTACAGATGAGGAGCCCCTGGATTTTGCTTGCTCTGATGTCTCCAATTGTTCCATACGACCAACCTTGTACCTTCCGAATAAAATATAGAGGATATTAAGTATTATCGTATGCAATTTCAAAATTGTAGTTAGTTTATTAAAATCTAAAATTTAAAAAGTAAAATATATTGTTATAGCTTTTTTTTTTTTCATTAATACCAAATACTGGAGAACTGAATTCAGTCACTCGTGACTCAACTCGCTGTGGAAAACATAAAAAAGAAAACATCAATCAAGAAACTAAAATAACAAGATCCGCGCATAACTTGTTCTCCCTCTCTAGCCACCAACCCTTCTAGACTGTGGATCCTCTGCTACCCAAACAAGTGTGTGTGTGTGTGTGCGCGCGCGCGAGCAAGGATCGCCCGAAAATTCCCCCCACTTCTTGAAGTTTCTGCAAACTTGCTTTCTTAAAGGAGATGTTTGATTTGACCCTCCATGAATAAGGGACAATCAGTTTTATGAATCCTAGCCCCCAGTCAAAGGGGCGTGTTAGCTCTCCAGAAGATGAAAGAAAACGCATGAAATATTTCTGTTGGCTTCTCTTCTTTCAGGTGAAGAAGAATATAATTTCTGAGATAGCTTTTCATTATCTGGATATAGAATCTGGATTTTTTATTTATTTGTATATATTTGCATTTCTCAAAAATTAACAGCAAAAAAATTCAGTTGTGTTTGTCAAGAAACCCTTCTGAAATGGAGTTGGAAGGGAACTAATTAACCTAGTCCACTGGATTCAGTCGCATTGTTACAAAACATTATTCTAACAATTCAGGAAGAATTAGTTTAATTGATTCGAAATGGAATATTTCAACTGCATTACTTTGAATTGTTAACTAAAAAAAATGGATTGTCTTACCTCAAGAAATCCAATTTGTCGCCACTCATATTGTTGGAGATAAAGTTTTTGAACCTCACCTAATCACTAGTTCTTACTTCAATTTCTCATTTAGTAAATATGGAGTAAAGTGCAACACCGTTACCCCCAAAAGATTATAATGTATTGTTCTGTCTACTTTTCATTGAAGATGATAATTGTGAAGAAAAGTTGAGTGAAAATATCACCGTCAAGTCCTCATCACCAACTAAGCAAAAATAGTTTTCTAAGATAATAAATGCATTGGAAAGTTCTCATACCCACGAGCTATCAACTTCTGAACAGCATCATCTATCCCATTTTCAGATACGCCAACCTACAGAGATTATTAATAACTTATAAGGAGATCAGCCTTAAGATCAAGTGCAACCTTAAATATCAGACAAGCACACTTAGGTGGATATATGCATATACGCATGCAAGCATAAGCACAAAACAGTAATTGACCTTACCTGCCTACACTTTCCCACACCACTTAGTGTTATCTTCCAATCAAGTTCCTTGTGACCAGTTTCAGCATCTAATTCGTAGAGTTCATAAAACTTTCCCTGTTTTGATTGGTAATATTAGTGCAAAGAATACAAAGACAGAGATGAACAGCGCCAGTAAAAAATTCTAATAACTAAAACAGTAATTATGCTACTTGAAAAATACCATAAAGAAAATAATATGCAATTTAAAAATTAAAAAAATTAAAAAATAATAATGATAAAATATTCATTTATGCTTTACAAAGACAGCCGTGGAATTACTCCACACTCCATTTAAAAAATAACCGTATGAAGAGTTGTAGCTCTCTTGTTTTCCACATTCATCCTTCATACTCATGTTGCAAGATAAAGCAAATGCAAATTATGGATTTATTGTCTATCTATGGTATAATATTGGAATACCACCATGCCCGTCCTATGAAAAAAATTCACAAACATATTAGCATACTTAGACCTGAGTTGTTACTACAGTTAGTCACTCTTCTCTAGTCATCGTAAAATTGCTGAATGATGTTGAATTTTTAGCACCGAGGAAAACTGCATTTTGTCTAATCTAGACTGTCGTGAAAGAGGTATCGATCACAAATACAATCAAGAAACAATTTACAAACCCAAATCAGAGACTAAGGCTACGTGTGCATGTGTTTCCAATCCCTTTCCAGTTTGGCACTATTCATAAAAATAAAAAGCATACTTTGAAAAGTTTTCCATTGGAAAACACCATTTTCTCTTTGCAAAAACAGTTCAAACATATAATTCCGATTCTCACAGAACCCTACATCACTTATCAATCGTTATTCCAATATTTCCATCCAAATTATATGAGCAGGACCCACTACTATCAACTATATCTACTTAATATATTACTATTTTTGAACTATATTTATCTAATGGGCCCACCACGTACAATCTCACAAACATAATATCATAATAAAATTAAAATACTGAATGCGGACCCCACCACTGTCGACTTTTCAAATTATTATATACATAAGTAGTGCTTCAAAACTACTTAACCAAACATATTCTCATTTCCAAACCTATATAAAATCTAGTTCTCATTCATTAATCCTTACATAACTTCAATTTTCAAACGAAACCCAATAAATTTTCAAAATCAAATTTCGAACCTAAAAACTGGAAATGGGCTATAGAATTATAACCATACAAGATCGAAGAGATCCTTTCTATGCTGACTGATAGGAGCTTTCACATAGAATAGAAAACAAATCAATAAAACATATACTTGCCACTTTAAAGAAGAGGACCACATCCATATACTGGCGTTTGACATCCCAATACTGCCTTTGGGATGCCGTCATGTTTTTCAAAACATCAGGAGGGACGTATAGTGTTCTCTTATCATAAAGTGGGTCCCCTGGCGTTCTTCCATTGGCATCCTTGATTCGTGAAGGATGGAGCCATTCAAACTTGCTCACAGTTTCAGAGTCCTCTTCAAAGTTTATCTTTAAAGTATTGGCTGCCTGCTGAACTTTTGCTCTTTTCTTATTATCTGGAACAGAAAAATCAGCCTTGTCGTCTAACTTAAAAAAATCCTCCCCGACTCGCTTTAATCTGGGAACAAGAGGTCGCATGCCTGGTGTATCTGGCCCAAAAACATCATCCTGGAAGGTGGTTTGCAAAGAACAGCCTTTGTCCCGTTCAGCACACATCGTTGTGCTGGCATTTAATACATTTTGATCGTGCAATTGTTTGGGGGCTTTATATTCATATCGATTGCCCAAGTCTTCAGGACGATCAAATTTCAGTGTAAGCGGCTGAGAACTAACGGCATTGTCCTTGCTGAACCTGCATGTTGCAGCAATTTCGAAACAATATTCATATGCATCGATTAATGCATATGAAAACCCCATTCCAAAATAAAATATGCATAAATCAAAAATTACCACTACAGATCTACAACTTCCAGTTAAGTTTTTAAGCATTAATATTGTAACTTCACTTTTCCCTAAGGTAAATACCAATATGGAATTAATTAAAAACTGAAATTCTCTTATCCTTTGTATTCTCTGCAATTTTCAGCAAAATTTAACAAATCGTTGGATGAAGAATGGCCAAGGGTTTTAGTGAAGTTTATCCGTTTGAACAAACTCAATACTATACTACATAAACAAACTACCAACATAATCATCTAAAAATGTGTAAACTGAAGTCCTTAGGCAACTAGATAAGCTGGAGCACTCGACGAAGCAACTATTGCTTGAATGCACTGGGTGCTTATATTATTCTATCAGAATTAGCCAAAAAATAAATTTAAAAAAAAATGAAATCAGAAGATCACAATAATGCCTAAATATTTTCCTAACCCTTCTGGTAATTGGGGGAAAAAAAAGAAAAAAAAAAAAAATATATATATATATATATATATATATATATATGTGTGTGTGTGTGTGTGTGTGCGCGCGCGCGCGCCCCAAAAAGGAAGCACCTGGAGTCAGATGAGGAACTTGTAGAGGAGTCGAATTTCGCGAACTTGTGTTTGATGCTGGCGAAGAGCGAAGGCCGGCTGTCGGCGAAGATCTGACGTGGCACCTTCTCGGGTGGAGTGTCGATTCCTTTGATTTCATCGTCGGACGCATCGAGAGCGACGGGTTTAACTCCACTAGAGGTTTCGGGTCTTTTGAGGAATGAGAGTATTGACTTCTGCCGCTGCATTTTGAATTCCAGGGACACAGTTGGACGGCGCTGGCGTGGTTTGGAAATTAGAACGACGAAAATTGGCGCCAAAATGGAACTGGTCGTGGGGACGGCAGATAGATTTAGGGGATGTAATCGATTGGAATTTATGACTGGGTTTGGACGGGAGAGGTTTAGATCCAATTTAAAAAATTAATTATTCAAATCTTTAGAGTATGCGGATAGACATATTGAACCAATTAATAACCGGTCGGTTAATTAATCGGCGGTTAAATTAATCGGTTCAACCTTAACTATAATCTAATCGGCTGAGAATCAGTTAAAATTACGGTTAAATCGGTTAACCCCGATTAACCGTCGATTTTTATATATATATATTTTTTTTAATGGGGAAATTCCCGAATACTACTAAAACATAATCCTCATATACTGTTTATCAATTGGTTTTTTTTATTCAAATATAAACCAAATACTTTCCATTTAATTAAAAATTACATTTAAACTTTCAAAACTACCGTTACGCCTTAAAAAACTAATTAATATATATAAACCTAATTAGTATATCTCAACCCACACCATTAGTTGCCCTCCCCAAATTTCCAATATCACGAAACCTGCCCCAGCCCATCCTCTCGTCGCCGTTCAACGCAGGAAAACGATAGCCACTAATAGAGGCACCTCCTCCAATAACCTGCTATTCCTTCATTTTTCTTTCAATTATAGACTCAATAGGCTGAGACCGGAGACTCCGCCGGCTGCAGCGGCGAGAAGGTCGGACGCGGCCGTTGATCGAACTCGTTGTGCGGAGGGCCACCAATCGCCGCGACGCCGTCCCACGGCGCGAGGGAAGAGGCGGGGTTATGGAGGAACCGCATGTAGGCGGAGATCGGGGACTCTGTCGCCGCGTGCACAGACGGAAGCGGTGGGAGAGGCGGCGGGTGATCCGCGGGCCTATGTCCGGCGTCGTACTGGGGGGCGGGGGATGATCTAGGTTATTTGAGTCGAGCGGTTGCCAATCTGAGCTAGCGGCGGCGGTCTCGGGTGGGTCACCGCTGGAGGCGAGAGCTCGGCGGTCTCGAGTAGGTCACCGCCGGAGGAGGCGGCGTCAGTAGGTGCTCGTGGTCGGGGAGCTGGTGAGCTTCTGAACGACGTCGCGGAAGTCGTTCTTGTTGATTTTGTAGACCGGCGGCTGCTGAGATTGTGCGGGTTCGGGTCGATAATAGGGATTACAGGCGAAGAAGTGGCGATGGTGGGATTGAGAAGAGGAATAGGTTTTCGAATGGGTTTAGCGATTTTGAGTTAATTTTTGTTGACTTGTTTGAGAAACATATGGTACTACTACTGATAGTGATTGGAGCTGGCGAAGAAGAAATGGTGGAATGTAATTTGTAATTTAAAAAAAAATCTCAGAGACCTAGTATAGTCACTAATATGTAATTTTTCAAAAATCGTGGAAAGTAGTTTGTAATTTTCCAAGAGTTTTTGTGAAGTAGTATGCAATTTATGCAAGGTAGTTTGTAATTTTCAAAAATTTTGTGAAGTGGTACGCAATTTATGCAAAGTAGTACCTAATTTTTTTATGCGAAATAGTATGTAATTTTCCAAAAACTATGCGAAGTAGTGTGTAATTTTCCAAAATTTACACGGAGTAGTCCTAAATTTACATGAGTAGTTATGAGATTTACACGAGTAGTTCGGAATTTACATGAGTAGTTCGTCAATTTACATGAGTAGTTTTTACACGAGTAGTTCTGAATTTACATGAGTAGTTTTGAAATTTATACGAGCAGTTTTGAATTTACACGAGTAGTTCTGAGTTTACATGAGTAGTTCTGAATTTTTACACAGGTAGTTCTGAATTTTCAAATAACAAAATAAAATAGTTGTAAAGGGTAATTTAGTACTCTTCTATAATTTTTGGATTAAATGGGAAGTTGAGATTTCAATGGCCTATTTGGGAAAAAATATTTCACTAATGGTCTATGGTCTATATGGGAATTGACCCTTTTTTAATTAAATTTAAAAATTTAAATAAAAATTGAATGATTCAAATTTAAATGAAATTAGAATGAGATAAATAAAATTTAATAATTGAAATTTTGAAGTAATAAGTTTTTATTTATTTGGAAAAATCAATTAAAAGGAAGGACTTGATTTTAATTCTAATATTTACAAACAACCAAATTAACAAGATGAGGGCATTTATTTCAAAATAACACAACAAAATTACATTACAAATTAAATTATAAGATTTTTTTGAAGTAAAAGTTTTTAAAAAATATATTTTATTAAAGGACTTTATTTTAATTCTAATATTAAAAATTAAAAATTTAACTTTTAATATTAGAATTAACTTGCCTACGTATCCTCGTAAAGGAATCAAAGTCCACGTAGTTCCTTTTTTTTTTTTTAAGTAAAAAAAAAAAAAGACTTATTTTAATTCTAATATTAAAAATTGAAATTAAATTTTAACTTTTAATATTATAATTAAATTGCCTACGTATACTCAAAAAGGAATCAAATTGCACGTAGTTCTTATACTTACCTCACCTACCTACTTACCTATTCGTCGTTGTCGTTGCTTCCCGAAGTGGTATCGTAATAGTAGATCTCTCCACCTTCATCTAATTACATTTATTGTTCTCGTTTTTCGGCTTTCACCCAATCGTTCATCAACATTTGATTTTCGAGATTATTAGGTGTTAAGCTAGACCGACGCTCATCTAACATATAACCTCCCGTGATGAAGACCTGTTCAACAGAAACTTTTGAAAGAGGAACGACAAGAATCTCCTTGGCAATTCTAGAGAGTATAGGAAAAATACTGGCAACTTTCGACTAAAACTGCACAAGATCGTTAGTAATACCATCGGGCTTTTTTGGAACCGAACTCGATTCAAAAGCACCTAAATAACTGTTTAATTCCATTGATCGACTAGCACTAGCCCTTTGCCGTTTTCGTTTAGTATCTTCAATCAACCTCATATAGAGGCTAGAGCTTGTCAAGGGTCATTGGTCTTATATTAGAAGTGGTGAGTGAAGGGAAAGGGGAATGGGACACATTAACATCCTATAAGATGAATATTGATTGTAATCATTAAAAATTTGTGTTAAAGATTGACTTGTTTGGTGATCAACACTAAGAGAGTTAGGAATTTCAATATTTGAACCTTGTAAAAAATATCTTAATGCATCGTAATAAACTTTAAGTAAATTTTGTAAACCCTTTACCCGATAATTAGATTTTAAAATTTTTGCAATCAAAAAAATATTGGAAATGTACAAAAAATATTTGAAATATTGAAAATGTACAAAAAATATTTGACTCAATTAAACAACATATCAGCAATACATTCAACTATTTCAGGCAGTAAATAAATAAGTATTAACAAATCAAATACCTTAAACTCATTATTAAGTGCAATTATCGTCGCTTGTGCTGGAATTTGGCATTTCAAAGATTAAGACAAATACTTGGTGAAAATTTTTTTGCTTTTCAGGTTTTTTCTTATGTATTCGGGGATGGTGATCCCAACAAGGGATTGAAGAAAAGAGGTAGAAGATGGTAATGATTTTAGCAATGGTTTTTTAGTTCTGTTACTTTTATAAATATTATTCGACCCTTTCAAGTTTCAATTTCCTCTAGCTTCTAAACTTTGAAGTCTATACAGGTAATTATTTACAATTCCTCGATCTATTAGAATCTTTTTCCATGATAATTTCTTTTTGACTAAATATTTGTGCAGATTGGACAGTACATAGCTCCAAATGGCGGTGTTGTAACAGCTGAAGAAATTTCTCCATATCTTGAAATGGAGACTATCTCTATAGAGCTTAGTTATTAGGAGAATTAGTTGTCTATAAATATGAAATTTTCGATCTCATCAAAAACTTACATTCTATTCAACCATGTATATATTTAAGCCCAGTAGAGCTCTTTATCTATCTTGCTATTTTACTGTTGTTGTTTTTTAATTGCTCCAGGATGATGTCTTGTACATGCTACCAGTGCTACAGCGATTTGATGGTCAACCAAAAGTGGATGAAGAGGTCAGCCATAGTTTTTGTTGTCTTTTCCTTTTTCTTTACCATATTTTTGCTGGTTCTTATTTACTCAAATATTGGCTAGTCAAAAACCATGTTTTGAACAAGTCTTGTACTATCTTCCACCCACTACTACTACTACTATGTTAAACGAAGCACACTTCTCTCAGGCTGTCAGATGGTGTCAATCCCCCAAAACTAAATCTCAAAATAAATTCTAAAAAAGAACCCAAAAAAAACTCAAAACCCCTAAGAAGAACTTAAATAACTACAAAACTCTATTTTGTAGCAAGGCGTTGTCTACTCCTTCAGATAGTTCACTTCTTGCCAATGCTAGGCAGTGGACAAATATTACCATCCCTATTTCTTTACAAAAGGTACCATCGTCATCTAGGTTATCTGGTAAAATAATGGCCTGCCAATGAGGCATCAGGAGTTAACGTGCCTTCACGAAGGAAAAGAAGGTGTTGGTCTACGGCTGAGGCCTGAAACTCACAGCTGCTGTGAACAATAATGTAGAAGCAAATTGGTTTGATATTGCCAGAGTAAATTTCAATGATGATAGAAAATCAACAGAACTATCTCAGGTTCTTTAATAACCAAAATCTCGTTGTTTCTTAATGTTCTTATAGGTTTTAAGCTATGTTAGAATTTTTATTGCACAGATGAATTAACCAATGAATAATTATTAAATTATTTTTCTGTTTTTGTTTAGACATGGGATAAATTATTTTATGTTTCCCTTTTTGGAATAAATATGTAAGCCAAGACAGATGAAGTGGTTGTGTTTTGTTTGGGGGATTATATATTGATATTTATTTCTTTTTTTGTTAGTCTTACCGCTCTTTGCTGTCATTAGCAAGTAGATGGCTTATATTTGTACTCTTTCCTTTTCTTTTTTCCTTCATTTTTGCGTGTGTTTATTGTTGTACAATTGCAGAAAAATGATTGTTTCCTGATAAACTGATGAAGTTGGGTTTTTAACTAAAGGGGCTTGTTATTAATGTAAACTGTGACAGTGAATTTATTTGAACTTAAACAATCAATTTGTGACATCTGGCATTATCAAAGCTCCACCTAGTAACATATAAGGTACCACTATGTGATGACAATTGTTTGGGATCTGTGTCGTTCTAATAGTTATCCCATGTTTGTCACTTTGTATTAAACTCATGCTTTACCAAAGAGTTTATTTGCTGATTTTAATCGCTGCAATGACATGCGCAGAGGTGGTCCACTCTCAAGAAAAAACAGGGTAACTTAAAAATGGGAATCACTTCACAACATCCTGAAGCTCAACTGGCTGCTGCTCATCGAGCCATGTACCTAGCACTAGATATGCCAATGAGTGACAATTTGAAGGCAGCTTCAGGTTATATTCCCTATCTATTTCTAAATGTGGTTCTATAGATTGCTTTGACGCTGTTTTGTGCTCTATAACTAAATTGATGCCTCAACCCCTTGTCCGATGCTAGAAATCGATAAAAAGTTGGTGTTATCGTTACTGCTATCTGATTCATATATGATGCCTGGGAAATGCTGAAGTTGTTACTTTTCTTTTCTTTTTCCCTCTCTGAATGGTTCTGACATTTTGTTAAAAATTAAATCCTCCTGTGATTTGATGTGATAAGTTAGCTTGGTTTAGCGCTGCCATGAACTTCAGAATTGCCATGCTCACTATGCATGTTCATTAGTATTGCAACCTAGCTGGTGTAGGCATATAAAATGGGATAATTACAAAGAGTAACCATGAGGTTTGACCTAATTAAAAGAAAACCCATATAACTTTCTAAATTTACAAAAAACACCCCTGAATTCAGAGGATAACTGTACTATGTAAGGCAAAATAAGATGTCAGGCTGTCCATACATTCTAATCGTGCGGCTCATAACTCCTTCTACATATATCAGTTGGAATAAAATCCCAGCAACAACCTCGAAAACTTGCCGCATCGCCAGATCAGCCGTTGGGAAGAGGCGGGCCTCCGAAATCTCAGGTGCCGACGAAAAGGCCCCCGATGAACCCAACTCCCACCCCAGACTCGATGGTCAAAGCCGCCGCGGTCGCTGCTGGGGCCCGCATCGCCAGCTCCTGCGACGCATCTTCGCTGCTTGAGGCCGCGCGATCACCAAATGTCGTGCACATCACGACCGGAGGCGGTTCTTCTTTACAATTCACCTAACAATTCCTCCACTTGCAAGGTCTATATTCACCTCTTGTGCTTTGTAGATTTAAAATCAATTTAATCCAATATAGACTTGAGTTTTTTGGGCTAATTTCAGTTTCCATCGAGTTGTTACTTCCTCTTATACATTTTGGTTTTCTTAAAATCTTCAGAACTTTACAAGATGGTTTGTGAGCCCGATGAAACCGATCTGGACATACACATTCCTGCTGTCATGCTCCCTCAAAATTCCGGAGTAACATAGGAGAAAATGTTATCAAATGGCTCATCAGATAAAATATTCGATTGGTTGGGCTTGATTGCAATTAAGTGGAAATGATAATCTCAAATTATTTTGTCCAAAATCTTGGCATAGTAATGTTTTTGTTGTACAGGTGGCAAATCTCTATTGGAGGATTTGAATAATTTTCGCTTTTTATGGAATTTTGTATGAGACTTGAGTCATAATCCTTAGAAAATACTGTAGTGCCAGTCATTTTTTTTTCAAATTTATTTTGGAATATATTAAATTAAAGCTCTATCTTTTATAAAGTATCGGTGCAGCTTTACTCTCCAAAAAGACCCGTAGTCGATATCGCTGAAGTGTTCCTTTGGTTGATGGCAGTAGGTACCATCTTATGTTCGTCTTACTGGTCCGCATGGAGTGCAAGGAATATGTCGGAAGATGGGTTGATCGGGATATAAAAGTTGACAAGTTTATGAAGGAACATAAGTGGGAATTTAGGTACTCTTTTGTTATTGACTTGAATTATTATTATTATTATTATTCACATTCTTTTATTAACATGATACTCTATTTTGCAGCAAAGTTGATGATAATGAACTTGCATTTTTAGTTTCTCTCCTTCATTATAATCTAATTTGTGTTGCTTTGTCGGATTTCTTTTTGAGGTATAATAATCCCCTTACCTGTGCTTGTGTTGCTTTCTGTTTAAATGTTTTTTGAAGCAACTTTTTGAGTATTATTTTTTCCTGACTTGTTTGTTTGAAATTTAACTGAACGATGACACATGGTTTGAGATCATATTTCTCGCAGTACTTATTTATTCCCTTGCTTCTGGTATGCTTCTGGGATTTGTTTCATTAATCAATCAATTCATAGTAGTAGTTTGGTGTATTGATAATTAATCTTGTTCTCAGGTTCGAGTGTCAAATGGTACATCTCCTGAGCCATTCCCAACAATATCAGAAGGAGACTTAGAGGTATCCCGCCATCGTGCGGCTGTATTCATGTCTTCACACATGGCTTATGAGATGCTACCTGAATCGGGGAAGGTATATGATCCTTCTCTGTCCTAATATTATCTTATCCAGTTGATATTTTGTCCAAGTTTAATATATTCGGTTGATTTTCTTTAATTCCCAGGTTATTGCTTTGGATGTTGAACTGTCTGTAAAGCAAGCTTTTCATATTTTGCATCATGTACGTAGACGTTGGGCCGAGTGTTTATTAGAGGTCATTGCTTGATCATCATGTATAAGGTGTGCAATATTTTGGAGTGTAAGAAACAAACTATTTGTGGATAACTTGAATGGTAGCAAAATAGGTACTCATCGTCTTTTGGTGATTTCTATTTTAAGATTTGGTGATCGTGTATTTGACTACTTGTGTTGTTTGTATTGACATCTTTTGGCGATTGTGTATTATTGTGATTAATGACATGTTGTTTGATCTTGGGATTATATAAATGACATGTGTTTTGTGATTTAAATAGGTATTAAAAATTGTAATTTATGAGCAATGAACAGGCCTAGAAAAATGAATTTGGAATGGAATTACAAAACTGTAAAAATTTAGAACGGATATCAAAAATCCGTTCTACAAAACAAACTTTCAAGAACGTCTATTTTGTAAAGGCGTTCAAGAAAGTTTATTTTCTAGAACGTCTATTTCGTAAAAGCGTTGGAGAATGTATTTTCTAGAACGCCAATTCGTAAAGGCGTTCTAGAAAGTTTATTTTCTATAATGTTAATTCGTAAAGGCATTCTAGAAATTGTATTTTCTAGAACGGTTTCGAAACAGACGTTCTAGAAAATACTTTCCACAACGTCTGTTTCGAAACAAAACGTCTTAAGAAAAAGACGTTCTAGAAAGTATAGATGTTCTAGAAAATATACTATCTAAAACGTCTGTTACGTAAGACGTTCTAGAAAGTTATTTTCTAGAACGGGGAACCGGTAAAAATAACATTTTATAGAACGGGTGAATTTTTTTTTCTGGAACTCCTCAGATAACCGTTATAGAAAGTCCGACATTCTAGAACGCCTCAGCAGGGCGTTCTAGATGTGCAGAAATAGGACGTTCTAGAATGTTGTTTTTGCACTAGTGTGTAACATTTTAGATTTTTGCTAATTGGAATAAAATCACTATTTTCAATTACTGTGTGCTAATTAATAGTAAGGAATAAATAAAAGTTAGGTTTGTTTTGAACTGTAAGGAAAAAAAATTACAAAGAAGTTCAGTGAACTCATACATTGTTCTCTTTTATTTTGCAAGTGAATCGCCTAATAAAATATCAAGTAAACAAATGTAGCCTAATAATAGAGTAATGTAATTATCATTTGATTTCACTTTACTGATGCACAAAAATATATAGCGTTCAACTAAAATAGTACATCCTAAGACATTTAACTATGCATGTTTACAAAATTCACTCATTCATGGCCATATCTGAATCTTATTGTCAATGGGACCTGCTGGACAATGCAGGTTATGATGATGCAAATAATACTTAAAATAAGTTAAAACAATGGATGAATGGTGAATATTGGAGCCGCAATTGTCTTTCGATTGTCGACTTTGGTTTACTTAACATAATAATAAAAATAATAATTATAATAAGTTGAAATTGTTATCCCAATGTTAATTATAATATAATATGAACCTATCCAACACTATATATATTAGGTCAAGAAAAAAGAATAATAAAAGTAAAACAGTAATTAATAAGAAAAGAAATTATGAACAAAGTTATATGCATATATATATTGAGTTTTCTGGTAAATTAATTTTTGTTTCTTTATTAATTTTTTTATTGAGTTTTTAATTCAATTGTGCAGCGGTACATAATAGATCAAAGTTGGGTTTATGGTAGACGTAATACACTTGAATATATTAAAGGAGTTGAAGGTTTTTTGAAATTTGATGTGGAGAATAAAACTAAGTCTGATTGGGAAACGATTGTGTGTCCTTGTGTTGATTGCAAAAATCTGAGACAATTTCGTTGTACAGACCAAGTGAGGGGCCATTTGATACGTCGTGGTTTTAAAGAAGGTTATTCACGATGGATATGGCATGGTGAAACTTTACCTCCGACTGATAATACAGCTCACTCGATAGCTCCGTCCACGTATGATACTAGTGATAGTAATACAGAGAACAACGAGGATGTAGACAATGATCGATTAGATGAAATGTTGCATGATATAGGAGGTGATATCAATAATATTGTTGCGTTTGAAAGATTATCCGTTGATGCTGAAAAACCGTTGTACCCTAAATGTACCAAATTTACAAAGTTATCTTTCATGCTTAATCTATATAACCAAAAGGCAAAGAGTGGATGGAGTGATACGAGTTTCACGGGGTTACTAGAGCTTCTAAAAGATGCATTTCCTGGTGATAACGAGCTTCCCACTTCAACTTACGAGGCGAAGGAAATATTGTGCTCGTTGGTTCTGGAGATCGAGAGGATACATGCATGTACAAATGATTACATATTGTATCGGAATAAATTCAAGGATTTGCGGGAGTGCCCAAAATGTGGGGAATCACGCTATAAAAAACAGACAATGATGACGGTGTACTTGTAAATAAAAAAGGACCTCCGGCCAAGGTGTTGTACTATCTTCCGATTATTCACAGATTTAAACGGTTGTTTTCAAATGCAAAGGAAGCGAAGAATTTGCAGTGGCATGCTGAAGGATGAAAAACTAAGACATCCGACCGACTCTCCGCAATGGAGAAACATTGATAGTAAGTTTCTCGAATCTGGTTGTGAGAAGAGAAATCTTCATCTTGGACTGTGCACGGATGGAATGAACCCATAGAGAAACATGAGCAGTCGTCATAGTACTTGACTCTGGTCCACTCCGCCGCCCATCCCGGCTCTCAAACATTCACTCCACCGCTCATATCCAGACAATATCCACAAACTCATTCCACAATCCAAACGGCTCAATTATTTTATTTCCTATATCTAGTTGATCTGAATTCAATCTTACCGAAACAGTGAGATTTACAATTTAAACACCGCCACAAACCTTTCAGATCTATGAACTCCGAGAACAAATTACGCCAGATTCAAAACTTGCAGGGATACTAATCAGGTACAGGTTCTTCAGCCAAAAAATTATATCACAAATATAATTTTCTAACCTTTTTTCATAGATTTTGAACAAAATCAGTCTTTTCTTGCTGAAATTCTGAAAATAATATTCGATCTGAGTCAAAAAAATGTCTATCGTGTTAGATCTACTAAATATATATATAGAACTGATCTTAAATAATTCTATCGATATAGATCTATTCATAAAATGTATAGATTTGTTTCAGAATCGGTCAATCGTGAAAGATCTATAAGAAAATGCGTCGATCTGTTTCAAAATCATTATACTTATTAGATTTATAATAAAAAGTATATCGATCTGATTTTAGCTGAATCTACTGTGTTGGATCCATTCAGAAAATATTTTTTTCGTATTCTAATGTATCTCTCTGTTTCATTGGAAACTCATTTTAAGGGAGAATCTATTTACCAAAGATAGATTGCGGATCCAGTCGAAGATTTTAGGCTGAACAGTGATGTAGAATGATCCTTAAACAGGTAAAAACCTTTATATCTTATTTATTTAAAAATCACTACTGCCATTTATCATTTTTATTAAATTATCTATTTTTAAAATTAAAAAAAAACAAATAGTCGTCAGATTGCTACATGCGCAATTATCTCAAGGGTTTGTTTTATTTTAAAACAGTACAGGTGTGGATTTTTGTCTGCATGCTATTTCAAAAAATAAAAAATAAATAGACAGGTTGCTGCATGTACAATTATCTAAAGAGTTTCTTTTATTTTGAAATTTAAACAGATGTGAGTTTTTAAACTGATTGCCAATAATTACATGTGACTTGCATATTTTATGTTTAATCAAAAGCTATTGTTTGGTAATTGAGTCTGCATGCTGTTTAGTCCACATAAAAAGAATTGATTAACTAAATCATTGAATGATTAACCTATGAAGCATACTGAAATGTGATTTATTTTTTAAAACAACATTAGTGATAAAGCTTTTTATGATTTGAAATTATTAATATTTCACCCTGCTTTTAGTATGTTAGTGTGTTCTTATTCTGCTATGAATATGTTAACAATCTGTAATTGAATCTCTTCTTATATACTGTAGTTGCATGTTTAATTTTGTATGATTGCTATTGTTTGGTGTTTTTTCTTTAATGATTTACTGAGCAAAATACTTATGAGAAGTATTTTACTTTTAAACATAGATGATTGCTTCTTAAGTTATATGTAGTGTGTTATGTTATAGAATTATGCATGTTGTTTGATCTACATTGCAGGAATTTTTATGTAACCACTGAAAGACTAATCTGTAATCTGTATTTATATGGGTTGTTTTTATAAAACAATGCATTATATAAAACAATTTATGTTCAGCAAATAGTAAACTTTTTTATTTTGTTTTAGTATGTCTACAGAGTTAACATTTTGCTCTTGAGTATGTTAGGTTCAAAGTTGTAATCTCATTGATGTTTTATTTACTTAAGTTAGTTCAGTTTAACATAATTCACTTTCATATTGGAAAATGCTACTCAAGAAAGGGAGGAGGCAAACATTAACATTCAACAAAGTACAATCAACAGAAAGAAGATAAGTACACAGATAAGCTTTCTGCACATAATACAATTCATACTTTCTCAACTTGAATTTTTTTTTAAATATATGTCAAAGTTTATCGGCTGGAAACCTGACATGACCTATCGTAGTATGATAATGCCTATGAATGGAGTCTAGGGTCTAAGTAGGTGTAAAACGCCACGAATGAAGACATATCTTTAAAAAAACTAACATTTGAACATAGCACTATATAATCTACTGTTTTATATTTGCAGTGCAATATTAACTTTTATATGTTTAATCTAAAACTTATTACATAAATAATGCAGGTAAGGGAACATAGTACTCTGGATAAGAAACACGGCAGGAAAAAATATAAGTACCACATTGTCCATCTTAAATACAAATAGATTATATACTTAATAAAATACAATTTAATACTAACTGTGTATTGCTGCATCACAGATTCAGGAAAACTGGCAAAGACACAATCTCAGGAAACACAACTCATAGGACTGCTGTTAAAAAGGTACAAAAACTTTACTCACATGGTTTTTTTAAGTTTTTCAAAAAAACTTAATAACATATTAATAACAATTTAAATATGTCATTAATTTCTGTAATTCACTAACTGCAGATTTAAAGGGTTGACAAGAAAACAGGTACGACAGATTCTTAATGATATTAAACTTAAAGCATAAAAAAAAATTACCTGCCATTGTACTGTCTGTTTGTGCCCTTTTTCGTATGGTATGTGCTGCTTCAAATGTATTATTATCCGTTATGTGTTTATTTTCAGATGTATGTATGCGTGTTTGTTCTTTTAATAATAGTGTAAACCCAATTGAGTTGCCGGCGACAAAATCATAAATTTATGATGTTAGGGTTAGTTATAGATAATCTTATAGGCACGGGGAGAGATATTTAAAACAAATCTTTTTTTAAATATGTAAGATACGTATCTATATTTCTATAGTTAATAGTTAAAAGATAATCACAATACTTATCTTCTAAATAGAATTTTCGGTTATTAGGATTCTTAATAATAGAAAATACTTTTTAGAAAGCGCCGATGATTTATATAAAATATTTTTCTTATTTTAAATATACCATATCACAAACTTCTTAATAATAAATGACTTGATGTTTTATCAGAATTTAATAAAAAAAATATATTTTTTTTATATCTATTGTGTAATTTTATACAGTTATTATAAAACATTTGTTTTTAGATAATTGTATTGAGTTTTTACATCTTGGATATTAAGAAATACCAACTATTTGTGATCTTTACAAAATATTAATATATTCTTATATTTTTACCATGAATATTTTTATTGTTCAAAATATCTACAAATTTTAAATAGTACTCTTTTCCGTATCTAACTTTTTTTTAAATACTTGTAAATTAAGTAATAACTTAGTCGTTTCTAATATATTTTTCTCAACAACATTTATATAAACAAAAAAGTTCAAATAACCATTTCAGTTTCTTTCATAATTGAAAGACGTAAACGCAGTTCACAACTTAAAAGTGTACTCAATTACCATCATTTGGCGATGATAAGAGAGTGCGTTAACTTCATGTTCTATATTTTACTATGCTATGCCACCATATTTAACTTTATATTTTATAAATTATCCGTTAGTATAATCAGAGCATGCGTTAAATTTCTGTACTTTATTAAATTATGTTATGCTAATGTGTTTGTGTTGTTGATTGTAATTTATTAACTTATGATGTATGTTTTAGTTGATAAATAATTCATGTTATATATTATAGGACACTCCTATAATCGGAGTAGTCTTAGCAGATGAATTAGTCGTTGTTGTTCTTGCGGGAAAACAAATAAATCCTTCAACAATCCTTTTTAAACTACTTCGAAGATTAATCCTTAAGTACTAATATTTCATAATAAAATATGTGTACAAGATGATGAAGCAGTATACACTCACATAAAAGACTATTATTTGTAATTTGTAATAGTAATCTAAAAACAAAAGTTAATAATAATAGAACATTTTTATTAAGTAATTTAAAATCTAAGAAATATCATATTTTAATTCAATAGATATCGTCTGAGCATATAATGCTTTAAAACACAGCAGGAAATATTCAACTCAAAATAAATTCAAAATCCCAAAATCAATATTCAAAGCAACACCAAGTAAATAATAAAACTAAGGATAATAATAAATAATTTAATAAATAGTAAAGAAATGTTCTATTCCTCATGATCTCTCACAATTCCTCCAATCCTTGGTTCGTCTTCATCATCTTCCTCATCAACCCCAGCAGCATTACAACCTTCTTCAAAGTCTAGGACTTCCTTCCGCACCGATTTTCCATCCTTAGATAGAACCCTAAATGTCTTCGACGAAGTAGAAGCTACCCCATCACCATCGAACATCAGCTTCCTCATTTGAACTATAACCATCCATCTCAACGACATCGAACTTTTTAATAGGAGTAGTAACCTCGTCCTCGTAACAGGCGTCCTGTTCAATAATTTCAATTTAAAATCAATCAACGCATGTAATTTCTAAAATCTGGTTTCGTATTTGATTTTCAAAAATAAAAATGATCAACTACGTTACCGCTCCATTGTCGATTTTCTCCATTTGAATCAGAGTAAAAAAGTCCGATTCCTTCAAAAAAATAAAAAGAGTTGAAAAATAAAATGTTTTCAAAAAACTTTCAAACATTTCAAAAAAAAAATTAAATAATTCGATAGACTTTACTATCTTTGAAAATCTATAAATAAAATAAATAGTATAACTCACATCCTCCTCGATAGTCCACTTGTTGTATTTTGCCACTAAAGATGATTCGATAATCAACCGCACCACAGAAAAAGCGCTCGATTCATTGTGAATTTGGCCAATATTGACCTTCACCTTGAAAAGTACCGTTTGATCTATGAGTTTGAGCAATTCTTCGGGCAGATCTTCATCGGTGCGATTCTACATTGTCAAAAAATACCATTAAATTTGTTTAAAATGCAAAAAACTTTTGCCAAAATCTTTTTGAAATTAATGCACTACCTCTAAAAATTCGACTCGAAGGTCATGGCAAGACCTTCCAATCAAATTTCCAGCCTCCCGATTCCAACATAGTAGGGATGCGTTAGCCGTGGAGTCCAAGATTTCAATCCTTACTTTGTACCTTCATATCAAGAAAAAAGATGATATTTATAATTTTTTAAATATGTTTTTTTTGGGTCAATCTTTTACTTCAATAACTTAATTTATTACCTAAACACGCCCGAAGAAATTTGTCTCATGCATCCACCGCACTTGAATTGATTCTCATCTTCCTCGAGTTTTCTATGGCACTTTGGGCATGCGTTGTACCACCAATCATCAATAAACGAACTGATAATAGCACATATTCAAAATATGCACGACTGCATTGAGAATACTGCTCTATTAAAGAACTAAACATTAAAAATATATATATATAAGAACAACATAAATGCACAATAATTGTACCTCTTCAACGGTGTACACATAGTCGACCGGATGGAAGACGGCATTGTCGGTGGCAATCTCATCAACCTCACTACGCGATAGCGTTAAACTACCGCGACTAAAACTCTTCGTTGGATTAGCCGACCCCTTTGGAATTCTATATTTAATAAAATTATCAGTTTAAATTATATTAAATAAATAAAAAACACAAATTTATCAAATACAAATAGAATAGAATTCAGAAAACATACCTTCATTTAAATTCGACAAATTTCCAGCACCGAACCGGAAGTAACCAACTTTGTCACTCCAAATGAATTCGATAGAATGCCAGAATCTATAATTATAAAATTACAATTACTTCAATAGATTAACGAATGGTTTAAAAGAACGATTTTTTAAATAAAAGAATAATAATTCGCATAAAAAAACTGAAATTAGGAAATTTCTTAGATTACATAGAATCTGAAATCTATTAATATAAAATAGAATTATAAAAACCGAATAATGATTTGCATAAAAAAGAATTATAAAAACATAATTTTAAAAACAAACCTTTTACATAATTTTAGTACCCATACTAAAAAATAGTTTTTATAAACATGAGATAAACAGAATTTAAAAACTACAATTAGAACGCATGCTGAAATTTTAAAACAGTTCGGAAGAGTATGAAATTGATATTTTGCAATTAATAGAACCCTATATTTATAGGGTGACTTGCATGAAACCCTAAGAATTTTATATTTGTGATTTGCGTAACCGAGAAAAAAAATCAGATTTCGTATCCCTTAATTATAGACAATGCATCTGTTTTACATATTTTAGTAGATTTTTTATGTGGTTTTTGTAATTAAAAACCGTCTTGCTTAATTGTATGTAATCGAACGTCTCTAATTAGGCTAGAAAATAATACAATCTGATATATAAAGAATCTAAAGAGTAAATAACGATATTATCTTTGGTTCCTTAATCATTAAATCATATCGTATTTAATTTATTTTGCGCCGAAGATTTCTGTTGCTTTTGGAATTAAAAAACTCAAAATTTTATTGTCAACAAATCAAACTGTCTATTAGGCTAAAGAAAAAGGCAATCTGATATTTTAAAAAAAAATATGATTATCTTATGTTTCCTAATCTAATGCGATCTTTTCAACCTGCCCCTAAATATATGCCCTTTTAGTATATAATAACCGGCCTTATATAATACTAATTTTGATTTAATGTATTTACCTTTTTTAGAATTCTAATTCTGCAAGAGAATCGGATTGAATCAACCACCTATTTTTCAAAGATCATGCGCGTGAATGTTCCCGATTAATGCCGAATTCGGTATTTTTGAGCCTGTATTTTAATTTATTTCATTGTTTTTTTTTATTCTTCTTTATTTGGGGTCTGTAACTAATTTATTTAATTTATTTTCTTACTTTGTTTTTTTTATTCTTCTTATTTGGGGCCTGTAACTAATTTATTGCTTTGTTTTTCTTTTTTATTCTTCTTTATTTGGTGCCTTTAATTAATTTTATTTTTATGTTTCTTTCGTTAGGTTTGCTTTTATATGTTATTTTAATTGAAAATCAGATATATATGGCTACTAATGTGAAATATGTTGTAAGATGTACCGGTTGAAATTTTGTTTTATATGGTTAAAAAATATGTAGATCCGGAGATTTGGAAATATTAATATACAATAACTCAAATATACGTAATTCTCACGGATATGAATTAAAGTCATTAGACAATTTGGCAACAAATAGAAAAATAGAAATTCTGTTTCCTAATTTATTGGCATAAAATTCGACAATCGGTGGCTATATACACACGCATTCAGTTTTAACTTGTGCTGAAAAGTCAACAATTGTGGCTGTGATATTTAAATTAAAAAAAAAAAAAAAAACAGTTGAAAAGTCAACAAAGGTGGTTTTGCACCAAAAAAGTTTCTTTTTGGGGAAAGAATTTTTTTTTTGGCGGGAGACAAAACAATTGTCTCATATAGCCAGTACTGTTATTATATATATTATAGATTATCAAGAACTTATTATGTGGAACAAAAAACTCTATCAAGTAAGTTGTGCTATAAGTATACTTGGCGTTTTCATTTAAGATCACTACGGCAAAGAGGAGAAAAACATAAATCCTACAATAGTATTCTTGCTCCTTTTTCAGCTTTGTTCTTTGAGTTCATACTATTGTGAACGAGAAGATTTTAGGAGCAAGTTCTTTTTAATATTTTTGTAATGTTATTAGAACCTTTTTTCTTAATTTGTAATCATTTCTACTAATATATCTTTTGGCATACGGTCGTGATCTGTGAGTTATTTTAACTCACATGCAAATATCTTTGTTGATTCATCTTTTTGCACATATATTAGACATATATTAGTAATAGTGTTCCAACATAATTACTAATAACTCACAGGCAAACATCTTTGTCGATTCATTTTTTTGTATAAGAGTGTTCCAACATAATTACTGAGACGGTCAGTGAAAAATATGGAATAAAAGAGGAATTGAGAAATAATTGCGTAAAAATAAGTCTCCGAAAATCCATTAATCCTTTACATTTTCCGTTCAAATTCCTGGACCTGAAAGCAACAAACAAAACAACATCCAGAAAAAGGAAAAACAAAACAAAAAAACCAATCAGTTTTTCAATTTAGGCAAAAAAAAAAAAAGAAAAAGACAATTATGCTTAGAAAACCAATTAATCAGATCAACAATTATTAGACTAGCAAAGAATGAAATCCTAGGGTTTGAAGCAAGTAAAGCTTATTGATTCTCTTGTCGTTGACACTGTCCTCGTCATCTTTTCGAAATCCATATTTACAAATAATTCTTATTTGCTTGAATTGAAATATGTTATAGTAACTCAATATTTGTGTGTATATATAGTTGGCCGCCAACGGTGACACTGAATCTTGATACTGTGCTCAACGTGTTTTTTTTTTTAATAAATACTCTTTTCACATTTTTTATGTTGCTGTGCAAAAATTTTCTAGTTTAAGTTTGGCTAATTTTATTTTAAAGAGCCTATAAGCTAATTTGTCTTCGAATTTACAAGATATTTAATTTAATTTTGAAATTAAAATGTTGAAATGTTTGAGAAAATGAAATGAAATAACTTATAAAATATTAGTAATAACATTATGGTAATTAAATAATCAAAATTAAAAGAAAAAAAATAAAAATAATTTCTCATTCTTAAAATAAGTTGAGCTGCCTTACTTTTTTAAAAATAGTTTATAAACCCCTAGCATCTTATTTTGATAGCGTAATTATACCCTTTTAAAAAAGATATCAAGCAAGTTTAAAGAGCTTCTAAGCTATGAAACATATTATAAGATATTTCAAGGAGCTTATAAATTTGGTTAAACACCCTAAAATGTGATGGATTTTCTCCAAAATATTTTGTTAGTTTTTCTTTTTGTAATTCATCCTTAAAATTTTGTATTTTACTTTTTTGTTCCCTACTCACTTCGTAACATCATTAAAAATATATATCATTGGCAATAAGTTGAGATAACTATAAATTTTGCAATTCTAAACGTAGGCATACATGAAGCAATAAAGAAAATCAGACAATTATTAAAACTCCTTTGATGAATTGCAAATTTACAGGAAGATTCGATAGGGATTCGATATGGTAGGGAATAAAATAATAAGAGCAAGTCTCCTGTGTGACGGCCACATGAATCATTTATCATGTGATGGAGCTTTGTACCTATTCAAACCCGGATTTGGTCCATAAAACTGGGTCGGACTAGGCAAATTTATTGAGTTTGGGGCTCCGTCACATGACTGAATACCCGTGTGACCGTCACATTTGAGATGTTTGCCAAATAATAAACTATCTTAATATGATCATTATATCACCATATATACTGATCATTGACGATAACTCATAATGAAAAACTAATAAAGAGACAAAACAAGAGCACGTTAATATTAACTCAACAAAAACAAAGCGTTCTATCTCTTTGCTAACACCTAAACAAATCAATGAGCAAAAAATATCCCAATAGCTCCAAAGTTTATCAAAACATTCATATTAGTTAGTTTATCACACCCGTAATCAATCATTGTGGCTATCTCACCCTAACATATCATTTGTTCTAAAAGTACTTATCTAGCAAAGAGGATAGACATGGTCAAACTTCCTATTACGCTGGTTATTCTTCTCCATGAAAGTTGAATCTTGAGGTTGTTCGTTGTTGCTATCTTCATAAAGATTTACCCGTTTTATATTTTCATGTGGCATTTGTTTGTTATGTTCTCGTGTAATTTTTGTATATTTGCAACTCCATCATGTGGAGGAGTTGGTGGTTGTGATGTGAATCTGATCCTTATATTGAACTTTTAGAATACGTGGATATGAGTTTGAAATACAATGCGTTGAGTTTGATGTTTAAGGGCAAGGTGACTAACTTTTCTGAATATATGTCATGAATTGACTTAGGAATGAAACGTGCAACGTGAAGGTGAAAACTACCAAATAATTATAGGTTGTTTTGGCGAAAAATAATAATTGAGGATGTCGGAGTGTGGAAGTTTGTTGTCAACAAGTTTTTGGACATCAAGATGGTAAATAAAAATATTGTCATATCTTGTACAACAGAAGGTGCATAATTAAAATTTTTGTATTTTGTGTTCGAAACAGGTTCAAAAGCTGACTTAATATAAGTTTTAAGGTTAGAAGTCTGCTCTTTATACCAAATACCTTTTTTGTCATATATTTCTCACATTGAACAAATCATTCAGAATTGCTTTATCATATTCATTACAAAAAATTCATATTTTACCGAGAGAAACATTTAGAGAAATATTGCCTTCAAAAACTTCGTAGGCATTTATTTCCCTCAAAAATCCCGAGGGCATTATTTACCTTCGGTAAATCCCTCGAAAATACGGTGTCAATCTTTGCCGCCATAATTAACGAAGGCTTTTCGAGAGTATCATTACCGAAGGAATTTACACCTCGAAAATATCAAAGGGACATATATACCCTCGACAATTATCGAAGGGAAATTATTCCCTTTTTCGAGGGGAACTTCTCCCTTCGGTTTGTTTGAAGTTTAAAAAAATGGGAATATATATATATATATATATATATATATATATATATATATATATATATATATATATATATATATATATATATATATATATATATATATATNATATATATATATATATATATATATATATATATATATATATATATATATATATATATATATATATATATATATATATATATAGTAAAAATAAATCATATCCTATCATTTTAGGCACGTGCCCTTGATTAAATGTGTTTGCGTACAAGTTATCAAAATTTACATATTTACTTTTATAAATAAACGAATTAATTGTGTGGTAACTTTCTTTTTAGGATTATTTTTTAGGGTTTTTCCTTTTATCAGCTGCAATCGTATGCCCAATAAGGTCTTCAACGATTGTATTTATTATTTCATCTATAGAATCATCATAATCAATATTAAAATAAACTTGGAATAAAAAAAACTCATATATTACATAGAAATTTTTTTGAGAGAACAAAAAGGCATGTTTTTTATGTGTTATGTCTCTACTCGGGTGGTTGTTCATACTCTCGAAAGTCACTCCATGTTGCCTATATAGGATTTATTCTTCTTTAAAAAGTTAGGGCATTCAAACTGAAAGTATCATAATCATTGGCATTTTCTGCACTGGTCTTTCTCTATATTGGAATTGTTAGGCTTGGATGTAGGGGTGTTGTTGGTATGTTTATCTCTGCCTTTCCAGTTGAGATTCATATTAGAATAAATTGAATGTTTACGATGGAGCATATTCTTGTTAGACTTCTTCTGCAAGATGATTGTAATTTCAGCACTGAAGACAACATCATCCGTTGGTGCTCATTTTATTCTCATCGTCATATGTTGTTGGTACTATGGTCTTCAAGGGAACACCATCGCTTTTCACAACGTCACAACCGTTGTTGATTTCTAACATTCAAGGACCTCTAACTAAATCATTAAGACAAAGAGTTTGAATTCCTTGAAAACTTTCGATTTCATATATATTCTCACGTAACCTTATCGAAAGATATCTCATGATTTTTTTCCGCTTGCAAGTTTCTGAAATATCTTCATCAAGAATGTTGATTTGGTAAACAAGATCACATAATCTATTATAGTACATCTCCATATTTTCATAATCTTTCATCCTTATCTCATTAAAGGTTTTCGAAGTGAGACCAACTATTTTGTGGTCTTGCAGTGAGACCGTACGTATAAAATTATCACACAAGGTGATTAAATCACATAATATAATTAAAGTATCACAAAATATAGTTAAATTATCACATTCATAAAAGTGTAAAAGTGAGGCCCGTCTCACATGAGCATTTGCCTTAACGATTTCATGAATATTGTACTTTTAAATTGACATTCGAGAATTCTCTGGGCTTCTTATACAGTCATGCACTTAACCACCATCTTGTGACGTGTTTGATCAACAGCTGTAAAAAAAAAATATAAGGCCATGTTAGTTGATTTCTTCTTGTGATCTATCGTTGTCATACCATGATATCTAGTTTTGAGAACAATCTTCTTTTGAGACCATATTTTTAAAGTTAACTCATATGAAGATGTCACTTCTTCCATCGTGGGATGTGACCATCCAAATTCGATGATCTCGCACGTATCATAAATATTGTCATCAATCGGTGATCGTGATACATGGTCACGACTCCACTCAATTTAATGGGCCTTTATCCTGTAAAACAACATAAACACTATTATGGTGCCACTCAAATTAACGTGGTTATCGTAATAACTTGCGCAAAAATAAATATTCAATATAATTATCAAATAAAGCGGAAACGAATAATAAATAAAAATAATAATTCTCACAGGAGCATCACACTTCGCTTACAACTCTTTCAATTAAAACTACAAAAAAAACTTGAATAAACTGATGAATATTTCCGATAGATAGCATCCGTCGAGAAAAGTATGGCATTCCCGATGACTTTTCTGACAAGAATAATTGTCGATGGCTTTTGCCCTCGGTAGACGACTTTGTCGACAAGGTCTCGGGAGTTAGCGGCAATAAAGCCACCCAAAATACCGACGGACAATGTTCATCACCAAATTAAAAAGAAATATCCCAATAGCTCCAAAGTCTGACTATTCAGGTTGCACTAAAAATATCCCAATAGCTCCAAAGTTCATCAAAACATTCATATTAAGTTAAAAATTATTTTCAATAGACTAAGGCTATACATGTGATCAAGTTGTTAGTTAGGGTATCACACTCGTAGTCAATCATTATGGCTATCTCACCCTAACATATCATTTGTTCTAAAAGTACTTATCTAGCAAAGAGGATTGACATGGTCAAACTTCCTATTACGCTGGTTATTCTTCTTCATGAAAGTTGACTCTTGAGGTTGTTCGTTGTTGCTATCTTCATAAAGATTTAAGAGCCCATTTTCTATTTTTTATGTTCTCGTGTAATTTTTGTATATTTGCAACTCCATCATGTGGAGGAGTTGGTGGTTGTGATGTGAATCTGATCCTTATACTGAACTTTTAGAATACGTGGATATGAGTTTGAATACAATGCGTTGAGTTTGATGTTTATGGGCAAGATGACTAACTTTTTTGAAAATATATGTCATGAATTGACTTAGGAATGAAACGTGCAACGTGTAGATGAAAACTACCAAATAATTATAGGTTGTTTTGGAGAAAAATAAAAGTTGTTGTCAACAAGTTTTTGGACATCAAGATGGTAAATAAAAATATTGTCATATCTTGTACAATAGAAGGTGCATAATTAATATTTTTGTATTTTGTGTTCGAAACAAGTTCAAAAGCTTTCACTTATTCGTTTTAAGGTTAGAAGTTTGATCTTTATACCAAATACCTTTTTTGTCATATATATTCTCACATGAACAAATCATTCAGACTTGCTTTATCATTGTTGGGAATATTATTTTCACCAATATTATTCCTTATTTGTAGTTTGCCTTTTTTAGGATACAAAGTATTTTAGGACTCTAGATTTCTTTCTTAGTTGGAGTCTAGGACTTTATTTAGTTTCCTAAATACTTATCTAACTTGTTTAACAAGACTATGAGTCTTGTTTTATAAAAGGGAGAAGACGCAAGAAAGAAAGGGGACATACGACGCACACATCCTTAAAGCAGAACACATAAAGGGATACTCGGAGCTACGTTGCTGAACTAAGGAAATTTCTAGGTTGCGTAACCAACTAAGGAATTCATCTCAAGAAGAAGCGACGAGTATTTTGTATATCAAGAGTTTGATACAATTTGTTTTTTTTTTTCATATATTACTTTTTATTATTGTGTATTGATCTTAAACATTGAAAATTAATATAGTTTTCGGGTTTGTACACTCAAGTTCGTAAGTACGATTACTTACGAACTGAAATTAATTTATTGTGTTTTTTATTTCCACTGCTATTTCTGAGATTCAGTTGATGTTAGGTCTGGTGACGTCTATCACGAAACCTAACATCATATCTTTAAACTGCAATTCTACAAAACTACAATCATATTCACTACAAAAAAAAATCGTATTTTACCGAGAGTAACACCTATGGAAATATTGCCATCAAAAATCTCGAAAGTATTTATTTCACTCAAAAATACCAAGGGCATTATCGAGGATAATTTTTATCGAGGACATTAACGAGGGATTTCACCTTCGCTACTACTCATTCGGTAAATCCATCGAAAACACGACGTTAATGTTTGCTCTCATAATTAACGAAGTTAATACCGAAAGCTTTTGAGAGTATTATTACCGAAGGAATTTACACCTCGAGAATATCAAAGGGACATATATACCTCGAAAATTATCGAAGGGAACAATTTTCCCTCGAAAATTACCGATGGGAAATTATTCCCTTTGAGAACTTTCGAGGGGAACTTCTCCCCTCAGTTTGTTTGAAGTTTAAAAAAAATATTGGAAAAATATATATATATATATATATATATATATATATATATATATATATATATATATATATATATATAT
>BMAC01000367.1:1142373-1216443 GCA_014905375.1 Phtheirospermum japonicum
TTATGTCCTGAAACAACGTCATTTTTGGGCCTATTTTTTGATTATTTTGATTTTATAATATATGTTATGGTATTTTTATTTAACTAATGAACTTATGGATTTATGTTGTTTTGAACTTTGAATCGAATAATAGTTTTAAACTTGTGAATTGTAACTTGTGATTATTACTTTTAGTTTTGAATTGTCATATACTTATTGTGTAGCAGGTAGTATGTTGAACTATTAAATGGTTGGATGTAAAGTTGTAAATTAGGGTATTTATACTCAAATTCTAGGCTCCGCCTAGGCGTTAGGCGCTGGCCTGATGCCTAGCAGCCGCCTAGCGATTTCTAGAACACTGAAATGTGGATTCATATCCATTGTTACGAGTAGTTCATTCTGCTTTGTTACTTTACATCTGCCATGAGAATATCACGTACCATTCTCATTCTTATTAATATGATAGATAATTGGAATATGGATAGACATACATACAATATACCTTATATAGTTTTAATGTATTATAATATATACTTTTTTAGTCAAAGAAAAGTATATGAATATAAATATTTAAGATATGTGTAATACAATATTTGTAAATAGGTGGTTGAACAATTAAAAAAATATATAGGTTCATTATTCCAATTAATAAAAATATTAGGAAAAAAATATAAAATACATTTACCGACGGACATGAAAGTCATCAGTAATATTAAATGGGAAGATTTACCAACAGATAAATAACCCGTATAAATCAAAACAACAAATAATATATAGTGCCGAAGGGCTTAATATCCGTCGGCAAATCAAAAAAAAAAATAGGGATCCCCGACAGCAAACAACATCTTTCGTTGAAAAGCCGTCGGTAAGTTTCCAACGGGGCAAGAAATCCATTGGCAAGTTAAATTACCTACAAAGGTTTCACCGATGACCTAGATTCGTCTGTAATCAATCGGTAAGTGATTTACCGACGGAGTGCCGATGGATATGGCCGTCCGCAATGACGTTATCTTTTGTAGTGTAATGTAGTGTGAAGAATTTATTTTTACAACTTAAACTTGGAAATATAAGAGAAACAAGAGACGAGACTTGATTCTTGATATAATTTAAAACTTAAAACTTGAAAATATAAAAGAAGAAGAAGATTAGAGATGAATTGGTGTGAGAAATGGTGTCTAGGAGATGGGTATTTATAAGTGTAGAAATGAGTTTTAAAAAATCTGCAAAACTATTCGTTGGGAACAGCAGATTTTTTTTCCCAACGACTAGTCTTTCTTGCCGTTGATGATGAGCGGGCTCTATCATCGTAACCATTGATTTTGAATCAGCGGTTTGCCATAGTTTCACTACTTAATCTTTTTCCCCACGGTTTAATCATCATTTATAACCAAAACTGGCAGTTCGAGGTTTTCTCAAATCGAAACCGAACTGCCCATAACTGATTCACGGTTTTTGTTCTAATCGTGAACTATGGTCAATGGTTAATCGAACCACTGACCACAAACCAGAATTGGTTGTGCATATCTATCTATCTATCTATCTATCTATCTATAGATAGATAGATAGATAGATAGATATAGAGAGATAGACATATCCCTTATAAACTTTTTTTTAAAATGAATTATATTGCAACATGAGAAATTTTGGGGGGTCGAGTTCCCTACAACGGCCGATCTTCATCAAACAAGTGCAATCTCCAACACGACCAATTACACAAAATAAACTATTTTTTCTTTCTAGTACTTCTCATAAGTCTCTTTTCTTCCTCGCTTGCTTTGATTTTTGGTTTTCCTCTTTCTTTTTCTTTATCTTCTCTTTTTGTGGCGAGGAAAGTGAAGACGATTGTTTGGGTGGGTCTAGACGAAGATTAGGAGTCCGAAGAGTGACGGTCGAATTAGGACCCATTGGTCGGCTAAGGTATGATTGGGGACACCCTAATTGTAAAATGAAGATTATGGAGGTGAAGGATTAAAAGGAAAGGGCGGCAGAAGAGAGTGAGGAGGTATGCCAAACTAGGGAAGTGGCGAGCTGGGCTAGAATGAAAGAATTAGGAACATAAGGCGTGGTTAATACATGTGGATGGGTCGACGATGTCAAATGGCGCGGGGTTAGGAATCGTCTTAGCTCGTCCAGAATGAGAGAACTAGATTTCGTGGTAAAGTAAGGGTTTAAAGACTTGAATAATTAAGCTGAGTATGAGGCACTCCTCTAGGGAATAAAGATGGCGGGCGACTTGAAGGTGAGACGGTTAAAGGCGTATACAGACTCTCAGTTGTTAGATTTCCAGTAGAATGGGTCTTTTGAGGCACAAGAAGAATGCATGCAGGAATAATTGGGAAAAGTTAGGCAAGGGATAGCTTAGTTCGAGGAGTTCAAACTGGAACATCTACCGCGAGCTGAGAACACAAGAGCAGATCAACTCGCCAAAACGGCAGTGGTACGACCCAAATACCCGACCTGGAGATCGAGAAGCATAGGAGAATGAAATATGGTTGGGATGACCTGAGTTGCTACTTTGACCCTGAAAGGAAAAATTGGACGAGTTGGGTGCAAGACTCAAGGAGGTTGATCCCGAGCTGAGCTTGTGACTCAAATGAGAGATCTATCCTGTTCAGGTCAGGGAAAAAAGGAAAAGCTAAAATAATGGGGCAAGCCTCTACTTGCCAAAAGTAGGATAATTAGGTCAAGACATCCTACGTGGTGGCCTGCCCTGGTAAACCTGGTGGGGACGAGCTGACCTAAAGCCTCAGGAAAACCTATTGCTCGATGGATGTCGCCCCAACCTGATCCGAAGCATTGGATAAGGTTTCGGGAGATCAGGTCAGAAATTTGGAGAACTTAGCAACAGAGCTGTTCTGCCCTTGGCAGAAACTTCTAGGTCAGGTTAGCCTGAATAACAGTCCCGGATTCACGGGTTCTATTTCCGGGATATCGTAAAGGCCACTTGATGAAATTATAAATACCCCAGCCTCAAGGCTGAGAAAGGTATGACATTCTAAACTTTCTACTCTTAATTTCACTTATTCTGATCTAAATCGCTTAACTGACTTAAATATCGGAGAGGTTTTTACTGGAAACCCCCGGTGGTCCTTTCTAACGTGTTTTTATTGAAACAAGTCGGGATGTTCTCAAGGAGGAAAGACAGGTATTGGTATAATTTTCAGGGCGAAATAGGCAGGGGCCTTGGGGGACTACAACACAAGGAACGTCACTTTAATGGAACTGTCTACTAGTAGTTTGGAGAAAGAAAGTAAATTAATGGAGATAGAGAAGAGGGAGGATCGGAGAACACTGATCCAGGAGTTTCTTAACAGAGATGGGGAGGACAATACGTAATTATCCACTAAAGAGGTCAGGATAACATCTCGTTTCTTCCTGATGGAAATGATTTTATCAAGAGGTTGCACTTTGGGCCTTATCTAAAGTGTTTATCACCAGAAAGGGTTAAAGGTGTTACGGGAAATACATGAAGGTTACTATAGGGATCATGTGTAGAGTTGGGCATTGGTTGGAATGACCTTGTGAACTGTGTTCTTTTGGCCAGGAATGAAGAGGATAGCAGGTGAGCTAGTGATGACTTTGAAGAAATGCAAATGCACGCGCCAATAATCCATGTACTTGTAGAGGATATGAGGGTGATGAGCTCGCATTGTCCGTTCGCATAGTGGGGGATTAATATCTTGGGACCGCTACCAAAGACACCTTGTAAGAAGAAATACTTGGTGATCGTGGTGGATTATTTATGAAGTGTGTAGAGGCCGAGGTTGTGACCAACATAGCTAAGCAGACGATGATGGGTTTTCTCTTTGATAATTTTTTTTTTGCAGGTATGGAGTGCTATGGGTATTGGTCTTGGATAATGACATGCAATGCAATGGGCGCATGATGTAGGAGTGGTGCAAGACAATGATAATGAAGTAGAGATTTGCTTTGGTGGCACATCCCTAAGCTAATGGACAGGTCGAGGTTACTAACCAGATTATAGTGCAGGGGATAAAGCTAAGGCTAGAGAAAATAAGTGGACTGTGTCTCGAAGAATTATCATCGATTCTATGGGATATCCAGACGACCTCGTGAACTACTACAGGGGAGTCACCCCTTACCCTTAGCGTAGTTTATGGCATGAAAGTTGTCATTCTATTAGATATAGCAGGGGTTTTGCATCACCTAACTGCTTTTAACCCCTAGGAAAATGAAAGATTGACCGAAGCTTTAGAGGTAATTGACAAAATAAGGGACAAGGTGGAAACAAGAGTAGAAAGGTACAAGCAAAGTCTCCAGGAAGCTCATAATCAGAAGGTAAAGAGAAGGCAATTTCTGGTTGGCAAGCTGGTATAGAGAAGCGTCAATGTGATATACACCACTGGGAAGCTGGATCCCAACTTGGTAGGACCGTTCAGGATGACTAAGGTATTGAATGTAGGAGCATATGTATTGGAAGATGGTGAAGCTAAGGAGGTACCGAGAAGCTGGAACATTTGTCATTTGAAGAAATATTATGCCTAGCTGAGAAAGATGTATGCGATATGGTAATAACTTTATGGTTTTATATGACTTTGCTCAATACTTATTTAGGTCAGAGCAAAATTAATGGAATCGAAGTTATGGTTATGGAATTGATGTTGGACATATTTTATGGTTTGTGGTGTTTATGGTTATGGCCCAACACTTTTTTAGGTCAGAGATGGTTTTATGGTTTAATGGAATGGAATGGTTTATTGTTTTTATGGTTATGGCCCGACGCTTGTTTAGGTCGGAGATGGTTTTATGGTTTAATGGGATGGAATGGTTTGTGGTTTTTATAGTTATGGCCCAACGCTTGTTTAGGTCGAAGATGGTTTTATGGTTTAATGGAATGGAATGGTTAATGGTTTTTATGGTTATGGCCCGACTCTTGTTTATGTCGGAGATATTTTTATGGTTTAATGGAATTGAATGGTTTTATGGTTCTTATGATTATGAACCGACCTAAAGATGTTATGGTTTTGTGAACTTACTCGATGTTTGTTTAGGTCAGAGATAGATATTATAGTTTTATGAATAGTCTCTTACTCGATGCTTATTTAGGTCAGAGATGGTTATAGTTTCAAGTAGGGAGGGTTTTTGACCAACCTACTTTAGGTTGAAAAATGGCTTTATGGTCGTGGGAGTTATATATATGAATTATGATTTTATTAAATTAATTAATGGTATTATGGTTTCATGGTCGTAGGTTCTACTTGATACTTATACTTGCATTAGGGTTATAAAATTTTCTTGTATTTAGGGCCTGATATGTCTATTTATGAGGTGACTGGATGATCGACCTATTATGGGGATAACAGATCATGATTATCCCTTGATGAAAATATCCGACCTGAATAGGTCAGATGGGTTGAAAATGGATAATAATCAAAATTATGCATATAAGCAAATGAAATAATAATTCAGGGGAATAAGTCGAGGTTACATAATAAAAATTCAGGTACATTACATAATAAGAAAAAATCGAGGTTTTATAATTTAAAGGTCATAAAATTTAGTTATTATTAGTTGGAGGAATGTTCATCGAAGAGGACATCTAGCTCGAGCCTAGTTTGGCTACGGCAACTACTTGAGTCGCACATTTTTCCCACTAGATCGCTTTGGCATCTTGGTTGAGGTCGTCTCTCCAATAATCAATAGGAAGGGGGCTTTCTGAGCTTTTTCTAGATCCACTTGAAAATTCAAAATTGCGGCTTGGATCCGCTTGTTAGCTCGCTCGATTGCAGTTACTTAGTGCCCTTGCTCACCTTTTGAAGGAACGCAGTAGTCTGAAGATAGGTTGAGGTTAGATTAATTCTATATGCATCAAGAAATCTCCGACCTACTGCACTTCTCAAGAAGATACGATGACCTTCTTCAACTCCATGAGCATGACCTTCTTCTACGCACGGGGATGTACCTCCATCTCCTTCTTTTTAGCTCTGCTTGGTGTCTCTCGGACATGTCTTCTATTTCATTTATATGGCACTCCTTGAAGTTGAGGAGCTCATCTTCTGTTAGAGCTATCTTTGGATTTACTGCCTTTAATTGACATCGCGAGGTATCTAGTTCCTCTACCTGAGCTTTAATTTGATGTTGTGCGTCATCTAGCTCGCCTTACGCAAGAGAAAGCTGCTCTATCTATTTGTTGACCTATTGTACTAGCTTGATAACAGTCTTCTTCCACTTTTTAAGGGACATCTCCTCGTTGCGGGCATCTAGCAAGTGTCCGGATAGGGAGGCAAAGAGAGGTCCAAACTATCATAAAGAGATATTAGGAAGGTAAAGTAATATGTGGGGCAATATGTATAAATAATGAGATGCGAAGAGTTACCCGAGCAAAGTATTGGGATGCAAATGATACTTGGTCCATGATGCTAAAAGTTGCCGAGTATTTTTTATCTGGCGCCATGTTTGACCTTACAGAAATGGCTGGAATTAGTCGATGTCCTCACAATTTAGGAGGCCGTCGGATGAGGAAGGTGAGGCCGAGCTTGACGGTCCTTAATCACGTATACTCTTAGGAGGAGGAGGAGGAGATGTAGGTCGGGGATCCAAAATTATGACATTTTGATTGGACGTGTTTGAGGTCGAGATCGGCCACTGATTGTTTTTTCTCCTCTTGCCTCAACCCATGGTGACTCTCTTGGGCATTTGATCGTTTGTTGTTTCGACGAGATCAACCTCAACTACCTGATTGTTCATCATAGGGGCGACCTCTGCCTCAATCTCTAGATCTGTGGCCCAGGCTGCGGACGTTTCGGCTGGGGCTGGATTTAACTATTGGTTGGTCTCGATATCCTCTGAGCCTGAGGATTAGTCGAATACGAACTTTTCTAAAAAAAGAAAGTGAAATGGATAAGTATAATTACATTGTGAATTAATGAGAATTGAACCTAAGGAATGTTAACACATCGAACTCTAACTCGGACATTAGAGAAAGAGGTCGGCGACTAAGACCTAGGAAGGAGTACACCCTTCCAGACTTAGTTAGTTTCACCACGTCACGGGGACGTTTATTCCACTTAGGGACCTGGACCTTATGTATTTTATGGGTCGCGGATGGAGGATTTCTTACAACCAGTGGATCATGGAAAGGAGTTGCCTCTTTCCATTGAGTATAGAATGACCAGGACTCAAAAAGAAAGTAAAAAAAATAAAATTGACTCACCATTCAATAACCTTATAAAATGCTTGACAAGGAAGTGAATGTCGTCACGGGATGAAAGATAGAAAGATCATTTTTGGTTTTTTAAAAAATAGTAGAAAAATAGAAAATCTACGTCTGGATCCACCTTATAATACCGGCATAAGTTCAGTTAGCCAGTAATAAAGCTGATAATATTTGAGGTCATTTGGAGAAGGGGGATTCCTGCTGCGACGTGGTCCACGAAGATGGTAATGCGCCTAGTTGGGGGATTATTGTCATCATTCTTGCTGGCTCCAGGAAGGACTGGGATCATGTAGTCGGGAAGATAGATATTTTTTTTTATAAAAATAGGAAGCAGCTAGGGGTAAGGAAGGAGTCAAGGGGTTTCTATAATAACCCTAGCACTTTGTGGTAGAGGAGGTAGGTAAGCATGTGAAGTAGAGGGAACTACAATCACAGGGTTAGGGTGGAAACAATCTAGGTCGGCAGGAGGATGGGGAGTTTGAGACTCGAATTAAGGGATAGCTTCAGGAATTTATCCAGTTAGCATATTGGTGTGGGTTTCTAGTTCAGCCCAGGTCGGTCTTCTTGCTGGCTCATCTATAAGACCGGTCTTAGGTCGACCAAGGTTCTTTTTACTATTCAACCTAATAAGGGGAAGCTATATGGATTCATTTTTGGACAACGTATCGGTGATATATGTGATATCTATTGGGGGGAATTAGGGTTAGGGTTTTGCGAATCAGAATCCTGAGAGGTGGAAGATGCGAAAAAGGGAATACAACAAAAAGGAAGAAAGGGGAGGGGTGATACATTCAAAATGACAGTAAGTTAAATCGAAATGAATGAATTTGACTAAATTAAGTAGAACTAGGGGGATTTACCCATGGTAATGTGGATCTGGAGAATTGTCGGGCTGATTTGTTGGACACCTGGTCAGTTAAAGATCCACTTGCCGAGGAGCTTGGAAGGCCGTCAATGGCGGATGGTAGAAAGTTATTTTCAAAATGAAGTTGTGCAAAAGAACGATGACTTTATATATGTAGGGTTGATCGTGGGCCTTCACTTTTTGGCCCACGAGATTACTTTAATACCAGAAAGAGGGCATGTGACATGTGTCCGACACAAAAGTAGTGTCTATTTAATAAGTGGTGTTTGAGATATTTTTGACAGCTGCTCTTTTCCCAAGAATCACGTGGGGTGCAATTACAAGACCTATGTTATATATTCTATCATATTTCATGCCTCAATCAGGTAAAATATGGGGGACTACCTGATACGACATCAAATATTCAGGTCGGTATGCAAGTCGAGTTCAGTCGGTTAAATAAGGGGAGCGACATCTTTTAAATGAACCGCCGAGCTTCTATAAGCTGAAGTGGTATTAATATCTCTAAATCATGTCGGTTGGGAGAACTGGGCTTTATATAAGTTAGTATGGTTATGGCGTGTGCCCTGGTAGGCTGGTATGATATGGTACGGTATGAGCCTTGATGGGATGAGGGTATGAGATGATTATTGATTCACGGTTATTATAATAACTTAACAAAATACGAGAGTTCTAATGATTATGGTAATATAGCATAAAAAAGAAATCCTAATTTTAGGTCGGTGGATTATTTATGCAATTATGATGTGAATAAGATAAGAAAACTCTAGGTTGAGAGCACATTTCTTGTCTATATAAAGAGGACACATGTCTCACTTTTATTCCAAGTTGATTTATTCTCACTTTTGAACTTTCGTTTATCATTATATAAAGTTACCAACTTAAGTATCGGATGACATACGTCAAAACTGTTAGACTTATATTTTATTTTTTAGGTCGCTCGGGTCAAAAAAAATAATCTGAAGCTCAACTACCTATATTTTTTATGAGCCGATTTTCAAATAAGATTAGAATTGACTTCTAGAAATCGAATGGTACATAAGTAAATTATTAGTGATGATCGAATACAATAATTTTTGATATAGTAATAACACAGTAATAATCGAATAGTGCACAATTAAAGAATATCGAAAGGATGATTTTATATTTTTCTTTTCGGTTGATAATGAGAGTTCTGATTTTTAAATGCATACGTATTATTTTGTTTTGTATATAAAGTTTGGTTGAGGTTCACTTTTGCCACATTTGGTTAATTCCGTCCATTTTCTTGCCAAAAAAGCAAATACGAAAAGAAAAATAAATCTCAAAATCAAAGCCACGTCACGGATCCTCCTGGTCGCCGATCTACTGATCTCTACCGTCCATTCAAAACAAATCTACGCTGTACAGCCCCACTCCAGATCCATCCCAAAACCCGCCCCCCTATAAAATAAACACCACCTTAACTTTATTCTCCATCTTCACTGAATTCCAAAAGCCCCGTTTCATCTTCCCCCACCCACCAAAACGATGTCGGGTCGAGGCAAAGGAGGTAAAGGGCTGGGCAAGGGAGGCGCCAAGAGGCACAGGAAGGTCCTCCGCGACAACATCCAGGGGATCACCAAGCCCGCCATCCGCCGCCTTGCCCGCAGGGGCGGCGTGAAGCGCATCTCCGGGCTGATCTACGAGGAGACGCGTGGGGTTCTCAAGATCTTCTTGGAGAATGTTATTCGTGACGCTGTTACTTACACTGAGCACGCTAGGAGAAAGACAGTGACCGCCATGGATGTGGTTTATGCTCTGAAGAGGCAGGGGAGGACCCTTTATGGGTTTGGTGGTTAGTTTGGACCCTTCTTTTTCTTTTTAGTTTGATTCTTTTTTGGGAATATACAAGTCTTGCTGTCAAGAAAAAAACTGGAAATGGGTGAAAGAAATTGTAAGCTGGGTCTGTGGAATTTGGTGCTAATGGAATCATGAATTTTCTGGATACATTTTTTTTACGCCTATTTATTTGCTTACTGTTTATTGCCAATTTTATGGATGAAGCTGTTGGAATTGGAACTGAGTAATTGGAAGTGTAATGATAAATCCGTAATATTTTGAGGGGTTCAAAATGGATTTTGAATCCAAAAGCTATTTCGAATTTGTAATTCTAACTTTGTTACTTTCAAGTTATTATTTTCATTAATTTATTTTGATAGATTGTGAAACACACTTTAAATCGTTTGATAAATATAACTCGTTTGCAACCTAACACACTTAGTTTAAGATTCAAATCAATGCTACTACCTTTTCGAAGATACAGCTTAAAAGTTTATGTTACTAATTCAATTTTAATCACTCTAGTTGCTTCATTGCCAAACTCAGCCAAATTTTCACTCATGTGGTCCTACAATCATACCAAGCTATGTTAGTATAGTACTATTAGATATTCAAGCTGTGTATTCGTTTGGAACTTGTATAAAAAGTTAGATTTGTTTGAAATCTCTTTTATTTTTATTGATTTTACATATTTGTTGGAAGTTTATAAAAATTTTGTTAAATCTCATATTGAAACATGGAATTTGGTATATATAATTTACAATAGAAGTCTAGAAAAATTAAATTAAATTATAAATCTAAATAGTATTAAACTTATTAAATACATGATGATAATTTGAGAATTCAAGATATAATACTTTAAGATTTTTATGGATATTTAATAATTTAATAAAAATCTCAATTAAATACCTAAGGTTTCACAAGTTTTAAAATGTGTTTAGAAGTTTTAAATGAATACACCCTTTTAGTTTACTTGCAATTAATAAGTTTTAAAATGTCTTCAGAAGTTTTAAATGAAAACACCCTTTTAGTTTACTTGCAATTAATCTGACAATGAACCAAGAATTTCCAAAAATTTAAAACCAAAAAACTTTTTTTTAAAAAATATTTGAAGTATCAAAAATGTAATCATATTCCTAACAACGCTATTTGTAATTTGGTGGTATATTATAATTCACTTCCGTTATTAATATAATTCGAATCTTCAATTCAAATTTTATTGGGCCACTATAAACGCTCCTGGCGTGAGTGCGTCACATCAGCACAAACTTTCAAGCAAGCTAGGTGAACGTAGTTAACGTAATTGACTACTAGTTGCATGGTGCGCTCTTTGGCACATACACTATAAGTGGCACATGACCAGAGAACATCTCGATGCACTTGCGTGCTACCCAAATGTGTGGCATCCATCGACTAAATGAGAATTAAGCAAGTGATGAGCATGTAAAAATATTCCATACTGTATTTTCTAAGTAACGTTTAAAGCAATGCGAACAAATAAAATAGGGAAGTTTCTCCAATAAATGTCTCCTTCCACTCGAATCTAATGAAGTTTTGCCCTTAATTTCTTAGGCCACTAATTGTGTTGAAAAAAAGAAGGAACAGAAGTTAACGTCCTAACGAGTTCTACATGTAATCACTGTTATATATGATTGTCCGAAGCATGCCCGTGCTGTTATATAAAATACATCTCTTCTTCCTATCTTCACTCTGCCTTTGGCTTAGAAGGTCTCCTGACACTTGACGCACGTAAGCCGCTCGTACACCTACCCACAAACTTAAGAACCTCGTCTATCAAAATCACCGGCAAAGCCACAGCCAACACCAACAGCCACTCGTTCAAACTTAGAGGCACGATCCCGAATATCTGAGCAAGGAACGGCACGTAAAGGATCAGAAAGTGCAATCCGAACGAGACAGACATGGCCAGAAGCAGCCACGGGTTGACCCACGGAGGCATTGTTAAGAGACTGCCGTCCTCCGACAGAGCATTGAGCGAATTGAACATCTCAATGGCGACAAGTACGGAGAGTGAGAGTGTCATAGCCTTGATTTTGCCCGTCTGGAAATAATCGCACGGGTTGTCAAAGCTGATCAATTGATTCCCAGCCACGAAAGGGGAGGCGGTAAAATTCTGCCAGGATTGGCATTGTCCCCAGTTGGCCAGCTGGGAGTAGGTTACGAGGCTGTGGCCGTCTCCGCTGAGGTCGATGCCCAGGAAAGACGAGCGTGTGTACCAGATTATGAATATTCCCACAGTTGCTACACCGACATACGATCCAATCACCTGCGTCAAAATGGAAACATTAATAAGTAAATACAACAATTGCCCCAGAGGTTTATAGGCTAATTACAAGAAAACCAGTTTTCTTTTATGATTACAAAGATAATGAGCATACCAAATACCGGAATAGAATCCATGGGCTGATCAACGAGTCGTCACTTCTTCTGGGCGATTTCTTCATAATATCCTTGTCTGGTGGATTAAAGCCCAAAGCAGTAGCTGGAGGCCCGTCAGTGACCAAGTTAACCCACAGAAGCTGTACTGGTATCAGACCCTCTGGGATGCCTAATGCGGCTGTTAGGAATATTGAGGCAACCTCACCAATGTTCGAGGAGATCATGTATCTGCAACAAGGAAGCAACAAGTATACAGTAGTTGGAACCATGATACGCCAGGCATCATTTATGGCATGGTGGAAAATAAAACAGCTGGGCTCCCTATCTTTTCCCATCTTTGAATAGGGTAAAATTACCGAGCAGTAACTACGAGGTTTGATCTGACTAATTAACAACAGGTTTATAAGATATACGTCAGCTTAATTTGACCCGTGTTCTACTTATTTTACCAGCATCATTGCTGCAAACATTGCAACCAGTGCATGGTGAATGTCAACCTTCCACTCTGACTATTTTAATATGTCGGTTTTCTCATTAACTAGATATAGTCCAACTTGAGTGCAAAATGGAGTCTTTCAGTTTTGTCAAAATCATAGTATCTTTGCAAATCACTTGATTAATGGAGAAACAGTGCCCTCAGACTTGAAAACAATTTTTACTGGGCACTATCTAATCAACCAGGTGATTACTTAAGAGAAGTGCCAATCATAATCTGGTCACCACATTAAACATAAACCACATGTGCCCATGTGTTGTTTGCTTTGCAACAATTCTAATTATGAATCATAAAACTTTTAAATGAATACATAATCAAACACTGTTAAATGTTGAAGTTACGGAAAAAGATAAAAGAAAATAATAGAACATGATATCACATGGCAAACCTGACAAGATGTTTGATTATCACAACAGATTGGAAAGTAAATCGTCTAATTCAAGCGTTTACCCAAAAATCAAAGTCGAAATTGGACATTCTTACCTATAAAGTCAATTAGAAAATCAGTAGCACCAGGATCAATTATAGGTTCTAAATTGTGCAACAAATAAAGAGCCCTTCTACCCTAACTATACTAAACAAAAAGCACGCTAACACAGCATTAATAAATATATACCCCAAATAGACTCCCATCATTACTCATGACAACTACAAATGGCATCATTCTCCAGCAATGTGATACAATCGCACAATGCAAAACTGTCTTAACCAGCAATCCACTAATTCAACTTTCAAATCAGCTTTACTAAAGCTCTTTATCAGGCATAACCTAAGAATCAGTGGCTTGAGCATCTACTAGAACACAGTAGATAAGTAAATTATCTATCTTGCGAACTTGTCTGAGGATCTATGGATATCATCAATATGTAAGTTAGTGAAGATGGAATATAAAAGACTAGTACAGAAATATGACCTGATGAACGCCTTCATGTTATTGTAAATGGATCTGCCTTCACCAACAGCAGCAACGATTGTGCTGAAATTGTCATCAGCCAAGACCATGTCAGAGGCTTCCTTTGCAACCTAAAAAGAAGAATGAGAACAATAGATCAAAAAGAGTACAATAACTTTTCACTTGAACACCAAGCATCACTTACTGCCTGGAACAAGAAAAAAGTCTGCTGTGCACTGTTCGGATTGGCATAATCACATAAAGGGGAATATTATGAGATAGTTCAGCATTAAACATGTAGAGGTAAAGGAAGGTGCAATATGCAGTGTTTATATATAATATATGAATAGCACCACAAAGTAATCACCTCTGTCCCAGCAATGCCCATTGCAATCCCAATATCGGCCAATTTCAGGGCAGGTGCATCATTCACTCCATCTCCAGTCATTGCTACAACTTCACCAGAATCCTTGAGCAACCTAACTATTTCTTGTTTATGCCTTGGTTCAGCCCTTGAGAAAAGAAGCCTGCCACTTTGATTTAAATGTCTTTCTTTTTCCAGGATGGAGAGCTCCATAAACTCTTTTCCCGTTAAGCTCCTTGAACTGATATTCTCATGGCGCCCAAAAACACCTATTTCACGACAAATTGCTTCAGCTGTATTTTTGTTATCACCTGTAATTACCATAACTCGGATGCCAGCTGTTCTGCAATCCTCAATTGCTTGGGGGACTTCTTTCCGAGGAGGATCCTTTTACAATTTAAAGAAAGCCAAACAGTTCATTCAGCAGAATATTCATCATGCCACCACAATCGTGGAGTTGAAGAAAAGTGAAAGAATAACAAGAAAATCTAACTCACTCTTAAACCAGCCAAGCCAACGAAAACGAGTTTGCTTTCAATTGAAGAATAATTTGCAGGGTTCAACAACAGCTCATGAGCTGGATGATCTTCATCACCGTTATATGTAGCAAATTCTGGGAGATCATCCTTGTATGCAAAACCCAGAACTCGCAATGCATTTGTTGACATTTCATGAAGGCTTTCAAGTATAACTTCTCTTAAACTCTGATCTAGTTCTGTAATAGAGCCATCATGCAATTGCACAAAGGAGCTTCTGTCCAACAGCGTCTCCACTGCACCCTGTTATTATTTAACTTTTGAGTTACTGAACAAATATGAAGCAAAATATACGAAAGAGAAAATAAATAAGTTGCAGAACCTACACACTCTAATTTGATGACTAGTTTTAGTGTTTTCCACTCTGAATATATACTCAGAAAATAACCTGTAACTAGGAATTATATTGGAGAACAGGGACATAAATGAACTTGTGAACAGAAAGACATCAGAAAGTTTGCATCCGTTGGCTGATATTATAAATACAACTTAGAGAAGGTTCCCGGGACAGGTTATACTGAAGTTACATAACAAAATACAAATACTTATTTCCTGTAGCACCTAACTACATGTTAGATCCCTATATTTGATCCGAAAGTATAAGGAAAGGTAAAGGAGTCCACCTTAACAAGCAGAGACTTTTTTCCACTGCTCGAACTCACAATGACTCCCATGGATTTTCTATCACGATCAAACTCAAGGGTGGCAATCCGCTGTTCAAGTTTATTCCAAGTGTAGGAGCACCCTTAGATGAGTCAATTGAAACTTGCAAGTCAGTACATCAACTCAATTAATTCAAAGAAACAAAAAACCAGTTAGGTAGAAGAACAACTTACTCAAGACACCATCATATCCTGAAGAGAGGCCAGAACTTAATTCATTTGGAAGTCCCATTTTCTCAACCAGAACCTGAAAGTATAATCATGTCAAGTGTATTTCCTTCATGAATATATGAATCACTAGTTACTTATTAGACAATAACAAATCAAAAGTTTAAGGTGTTACAAATATATCAAATTTTTTTATATAAGGAACAATAAATGATACAGAGAAGACATCAACGGTAAAAGTTTAACCAGCAGTGACAATATATCACGTATCTTCTACTAATGACCAGAACAGCTATATGTGTGTATTTCTTAATAGTATAATAACACCAACCTATCAACGGAATTAAGTATTACGGAAACACTACATAAAACATCTCAAGTTACTGATAATACCAACTAATACCTTAAGTGCAGCCTCAGTCGGCATCCCATTGGCAACGTAATGTCCAGATTTATCAACGCCAGCTTTTTCTACATCAGCATCATTGCAAATAGCAGCAACCTTTGCGATCATCAGAAGGTTAAAATCCAGCTGACCTGCTGGCCAGTTCTGTATTTTCCCATCAAAAGGATCATAAGTAGTTCCTTGGACATCAAAGGATCGAATAACATTTGCCTTGGAACCTATAGCAACAAGTTTAGACACCGCCATCTGATTGGTAGTCAGAGTGCCAGTCTTATCAGAGCAAATCACAGTTGTGCAGCCAAGTGTCTCAACACTAGGCAACTTGCGAACAAGAGCATTCTTAGCAGCCATCTTGCGTGTGCCAAGTGCCAAACAAGTTGTAATAACTGCAGGCAAACCTTCCGGAATAGCTGCAACTGCCAAAGCTACAGCAATTTCAAAGTAATAAGTGCACTTCTCGAATGAGAACTTGAAATTAGTCGGCCACCCATCGACAAACTCCCACGACAGGAAATATTTTACATTAATCAGCCAAACCAAAGTGCAAATTACTCCAATGATCGCAGTTAAAGCCTCTCCAAACTCATTCAGCTTCTTCTTCAAAGGTGTATCATCGTCACCCTGGGATGCCTCGTGAATCTGCGAATGCACCTTCCCGATCTCCGTGTTCATCCCAGTTTGAGTCACCAAACAAATACAATTCCCATTCACCACAGTTGTTCCAGCAAACACCATACACTTCTTACCCTGAATATCAACATCCTCCGCAACAGCCTTGGTAGTCTTACTAACAGCCTCGCTCTCTCCGGTCAATGACCCCTGTTCAACCCGTAGAGTCGAGCTGATCAAGCTTAAAACCCTCATATCTGCTGGGATTTTATCCCCAACTCTCAACTCCACAATGTCTCCCGGAACAAGCTCCTTCGCGGGCAAATTTGAAATTTTTCTACCCTCACGGACAACAGAAGCGTGCTCCGACTGGATTTCCTTCAATGCGTCCAGTGCCTTCTCGGCATTGTTCTCCTGCCAGACTCCAACAATGGCATTCACAATCAATATCAGAAATATCACCAAAGGCTCCACAAATGCCGTGATCTCCATCTCCCCGCCTTCTTCCCCATCGTACAAAGCCAGCACAAAGGAAACCACAGCTGCAACCAGTAATATCCTGACTAATGTATCGTTAAACTGATCGAGAACTAACCTAAAAATCGAAGGGCCCTCGTGTTTTTCTAACTCATTAAACCCATGGATCTGTCTCCTTTTTTCGACATCATCACCGGACAATCCATAGTCCCTGCTTACTTGATACTTTTCCTCACACTCTCTCACATCTTTCGCCCACGCCGCATAATAATCCCTCTTTGGCTCTTCAGCAGCACCCAATTTTTCACTCCTACCATAATTTTGCCCTCCTTTTCCCATCAAAAAATCAGAAGGGAAAAACCCCCCCACCAAATCCAGCAAATATTAACCTGCGAATAATAATAATTATATTAAAAAAGGTCAATGCACAGAAACCGCAGTAGCAATTTATAAAAACCCGATAATTAAAAACATTTTCATACGATATACAATCTTTATCCGGACGATCTACAGTATATCAATTCGTTAAGCATAACAAATTACTTTAAGAAGAATGAAATTACCAGAATCGCGAAGCTTAACAGCCAGTCACCACCACGGCTTGTACTCAGCGGCTGGACAATTGGATGGTAATGTATATCTACGCATAAAGTGCAGAAGAAGGATCGAGAACCAACCAGTGTGGAGGAGTGATGGATTAATAGTGAAAAGTGGAAAGGTATTAGTGTTTGTCAAGGAATAAAAGAAAGGCAGAGATGTATTATACGACAAGGTACAAACAGACAATGCGTTCGTTTTTACTTCTCCGAATCTTCTTTCCCCATTCGCAAAGATTTGCAATTATTAAACAGAAAGCCACGAGAGCTTGAATGACAAAAGTGTCCTCAACTCACCAGGTGACCTGGACCGGGAAATAGATATGTCCTCAAATTTATTTTATGGGAATTGCCAAATCCTCCAAAAAAAAATTTAAGTCGATTAATCTTTGACAAAAAGATGCCATAATACCATAAATATAAAAATAATACTAAGTGCATCCAATATAACAATGTTAATTGAACTTATATGGTAAATGAAATTAATATTTTATAAAAAAAAAAATTCAATGCATCAGGCCGGACTAATGGATCATCGTTAAGCCAAAATTTTATACCAATACATCATAGTACAAAATTCAATACATTATAGTAAAAAACAAATACATCATATTACCAATTCATCATAGTATAAAAATAATACATTATATCACGAGTCAAAGATTTATGAAAAAATGATATTTTCGAGTACAAAAATCAATATATCATAGTAAAAAAACAAATATATTATGTTAACGGGTCATGACCCGTCAATATGGCCTAACACAAGTGTTTGTCATGTTAATGTTATATATGTGATAATTTGTTTTATTTATTTTTAGAAAAAATAAAAGGAGAGAAATAACATGATTGGATGATATATTTAAAATTAATTGTAGACATTGTCAAGAGCAATGTTTTGAATTTAACATTGTTATTGACAATTTCAAGCATTTAATGTGCCACATAATCATTTTAATGTGCCACATAATTATTTTTATGCCATGTGTCAATTTCTTCACTTTCAACATTGTTGCATTGGAGATTCACTAAGAAAGCAAAGACAAAAAAAATGATAAATACTAATATAATACTAATGACAGCACGATGGTTGCACTGTTGCCACGGTCGTGAGTCTGCTGCGACCTTGTTTTGTTTTGGGCAAAAAATTTATTAGTTAATATACGAAAATTTCTTATTTTTGAGGTCAAAATATTCTTACTTGATTTTTGAAGTTTTTCTTAACTCATGGCCTTTTTCTTTTTTTTTTCTTAATATCTGAATAGTTTGTATGTTTTGGTAAGAGATATCCAAAAATTTCTTACTTGATGACTGTTTTTTTTTTTCTTGGTAGCAAAAGTATTACTTCATTGCAAAAATATCTTAATTGATTCAAAGCATTCATATCTAATGTGCGATTGTTGTTATGTAATCTTACTTATTATACTAGTTTGGCAACCCGCGTATTACGCGGGCATTGCGAAGAAAAACAAAAAAAAATGCGCATAATTTATCAAAAAATAATTATTAACAAATATACAAATAAATTAAGTAAAACCTATTTCTTGTCCTGTATATGCGATTCCATAAAAATATAGAAATACAAACCTCAATGGATTAAGAAAATTGATTCAAAACTTTCTATATAATTAAGAAAAATATGCAAAATGCAAAATTTAAAAAAAAAACGTAAAATTTAGATAGGCCGCATTTGGCTTAATGCATGATCCCTAAAATTCAGAGAAACGGTATCTGAACTGTTTTAGTCCATGATTTGCTCACACCATACTTCTTCATCACCCATACATCCATGTGAGTGTTATGCTCACAATAAAAAGCAAGTTGACCTTCTAAAATGCCCACCTCGGCTTTGACACCATCATCGTTGAGATTTGGTAGAGACAACTCAATAAAAGTATCAGTAGCAAGATCAAGAGAAACGATAACCCACTCATCTCGGGTATCATAGTCACCCACTAACAAATGGACGGCTCCATTTAGAAACTCTGTATTACATCAGTTCAACTTGTATTGTGATGAGTATTTGGGTTAGTTAAATTGAATTAATTAATTAATCCAACATATGATATGAGTATTTGGATTAATTAAATTATTAGAAAAGTCAAATAAGACAAAAGAGTACCATATAGAAGAGAATCTAAAAAGTTAAAAGATACAATAAATTCAATAATCTCAAAAGGTTGAAGCAAAGAAAAGGAAGGTTTTCAAAAGACAGGTCATGAATAAATGAATTTATTTACACCATCCAAGTACTTAAATATGAATACTCAAAGAGATTAATATACCTAAAAAAAAACAATCTTACTTCTGTGTTACATATCAATGTCAAGCAAAAAAAAAAATACTAAAAGGGAGAACATTCCATGAAACTTAAAAAAATAAAAAATCGAGTCATCATTATAATCTACTTAGATGATAGAACTTTGTAGCTTATAATGAGAATGTGATAAAGAAACTGCAAACAGTAACCTCTTCATCGCAACAAAGTCCCATTCATAACCGCCACGACCCCGACATTCCGGCTGTTGACCACAGCCAACACAACCGTATTGCCTGACCTAACATTGTGTTGATAATATAGAAGTTCGACTGGGACAACAAACACACCACCCTTTTGGATTAACTTTGAGTAGTTTGTGGTAAGTAGGAGCCGACGTGACAAATCCAATCACTTAATAATCATCAAAACATCCTACAGCCTCCCAAAAGCATCATGAATAACTTCTTAATCAACATGAACATCACATAGAGCAATTGAATGAATCAACACGTTAGTTAATATGAAGATAATATATATAAAAAAATTACTTATACTTGAAATCTGAAAAAATAACTATATCTACTAACTCAAAATGAAACCAGAAAAGAAAATTGTCTACTAACTCAAACTCAAGTAAAGAAATGTGTTCTTCAAGCCCGCAATTGACAAACAAAAGTGAAAACAACAAACTTAAATGGAAAAGTGAGTTAAAATCAAAACTCAGCATTTGTCGACATAAATCAACATGTATGTGAACTTATACGACCCTCGAGATTCAAGAAAATAAGTAAATTATCTTAAGACCTGGAAATTGTACTCCCTCAACAAAAGTGAATCTATAATCAATATAAGAAATTATTTAATAACATGATAACAAAGTGGGTTTTCCACAAACTTGATATGTAAAATAATTTTATAAATTTTGATACTCATAGAAATGAATATTCAGCATACCGGGAACAAATCATAGTAGTAGTCTTCAATAGTCATCATACTGTTCCATGAGACAGGTGATCCAAGCCCAAGAAACAAAAACACTACCATTGCCTTAAACTTACCCTGAAATTTTATCCAAGAAAAAAAAAGGATAAATAATTTACAGTGAAAAGTAAAAAATAAAATAAAAATTAAGCAATTAAAGAAGTCACCTCAAGCCTGGTGGGACTTGAGACCCTGCTTGAATCATCATTAGCCATGGGCATGGCTGGTCTTCTGAAGAAACTTAAATTATAACCCAGAGTCAATGCTGAAGCAGAGCCTAGAAATGAGTTAATGCATCTATATGATTGTATCTATCACCATTATTATATAATACTAAGAAAATCAATAAAAAATGATGCCCTTTATCATAATGCTAAAAAAAGATAGAAAAATGAGCCTGGAAAAAATAATTTGATATAATATATAAAATACTCCATCAAAATATAAGACTGGATGTGATATAAATGTGATATAATAGATAAAAGGAATAACATATAAAGAAAAAAAAGAAAAAAACAAACATTCCATCAAAAGAATATATCACTGAAAATAGAAATATTTGGGGATTAAGATAAGTGATGTTCAGAGATAACAACAACAAAGGTAAATTGGAACGCATATTGAGCAGATTACACATAAATCGATAAAAAATAATTAGCCGAACCTGACGCAGAAATTTCAAGCCAAGAAAACACAAGACCTTAATCAGTCGCCACCATTTATTCGATGTCGCCCTAGATCCGATGACGCCGGAAAAAGCCCCGACAACCACTTGTTTATCATCGTGCCCGACTGATTGCTTGAATTGTTGTTCTTCAAAATACATGGCATATGATTGAAGAAACAATTCTGATCATGATTTGATCACCCAAACTTCTTGATTTTATCAGTTTAATTTGCAATTTTTTCTTCTAATATACGAAACATATTCCATAACCCTTCTGTTAATAAATCCAAAATTAAATTATAAAAATAAAATAAAATAAACACGACGAATTACCATATTGTAGAAGATTTTTTTTCTTGTTTCACTAAACCAATCAATGAAAAGTGAGTTCTTACTGAATTACTCGCCAATTATTTTGGTCATTTAGCCTCATAATAAGCGAAACCCTTGTGAATACAGGTTATTAATAAGATAAATAAATAATGAGAATTACCAACACGCAATAGTAGTTCTTAAAAAATAACTCAAATGGATAATAAATAAAGATAAATGATGAAAATTACAGATTTTTTGGTCCCGGGTTGCAAGATAATAAAAGTAGACACAAATGCGAAGACATATTGATTGATGTGAGTAATCCGTGAACTGTATAACCTGTGAATCAGAGAGAATGCGAAAATAAGATTATGCAATATAAAATCACAATATTAAACAGAAACCATGTATATTAAAAAAAAAAAGACGTTATATTATGAACAAATCGAATACAAATCAATTGAAGAAGACAAATAATGGTTTTAAAATTATGAATAGAACGATTAAAATTGAAGAACCATGTATATTTCAAAAAAAAATCGACAAAATAACAGGCAAACAAAGCATATGCACAGTTATAAAATTAACAAATTGATTAAAATGAAGATGGAAAAGAAAAAAATGAATTAAAGGCACAAAAATCAAACTAATCATTATAATTACCTTCAAATTATGAGATGTAAACCAAGAAAAAAAGGCAACAATTAAGCATATTTGTTTAGTCGAATGAAAAGGCAGATCTGAAGCAACGACTATGAACGGAATTTTAGATTTGAAAAAGAAATCCAGATCTATAACCAATTGTTATGCACAAATCAAATAGAAAGCCATCAAAGATGTAATTCAGCGGAATCGAAAAAAAGAAAATAATTATTTTTTGGAGGTGTGCGGCAGATCTATTATACAATTGTTGTGCACAGATCTATTGTACGATTGTTATACGGTCGAAAAAAAAGAAAAGAATTATACGATCCTTTTTTCTTGGTTTACATCTCAGCGGAAGATTATTTTTTGGAGGTGTGCGGCAGCTGTTCTTTGATCGAGAATCATTGTTAACTTGTTGAAGTGAGAAAGGATAAGTCTCAGTGAAAAAAAAGGTCAGAAACCCCATAATTATGAGGTAGATGAAATGAAAATAGAATAAAACATGGAGTTATTGCAGAGTTAGTGAAAATAGACAATAGACAACAAAGGAAAAAAGTTCTTATTTATACCGAGCTAAAAAATTCCATTTTGGTAATAAAAAATACGAACCATTAGAAGCTGTCAACTCATAAATCGAACCTACTATAAGATGACACATGTCATCCGGAGCTACGGCTGAGTGACACCTAGGTTAGGGTGTCAACAACATTAACAAATAGGTGAATATAATTTCTGCTAGTTTTAAACTCGCGTGTTACGCAAATTTTGAGAAAAATAAATAAATAACTTAATAAATACTTATTTATTAATCGAATTCTTTTTAGAATTAAAGTTCACAAAATGATTTTCAACCATTTCTGACACTTTAACTCTCGATATTTGAGATAAAGCTGACCCATAAATTACACAAAAACTGTAAAATGATACTTTTTAAAATTTTGTGATAGTTACAAATACAAACATGTATAGATACACGGGTAAATTATAAAAAATATGGATGTCATATTCTCAACTTTTGTCGTAGCATACCAGTGCCACGTAATTTTAAAATATAAAACAAAATAAAATTCATAAGTAATTATAAAATCACATAAGTTAAATATAAAAAAGTATATTTATATTGAAGTTAATCACACTTTTATTATATTTTTTAAATAATATTTTAAAATATTTATGTCATGCCTTTCATTTTAAATATATTAATTAATTATGCATGATTCAATATTCATTTCTCAACATATATTTAACTTTCTTTTATAATTTCTAACGACCTATATTATTTTTCTATATACCTTTAATTTTTTTTTATTTTTTCAAATTTATCAAATAATTATACAAATATAAACAGTATTTTATTATATAATATTATATATTTCAAGTTTTGAGAATTATTTAGTATTATATTATAACATTTATATTTTGACAACAAAAGTCCTCAATTAGTTTCTTGGCACGACCCCTCATTTTTTTGAATACCATTATTTATTTATTTATTTAATTTTATTTAGTGGTTTTTGTTATTTTATAATATTTTTTATTTTTCAAATTTGTAAAATAATTATTTAGAAGTTAATCACACTTAATTATATTTTTATGGAATAATAATATTATAGAACAAAATGAGGATTCTTTAGAATATAGTCTTTTTACTATAACATTATACCAACACCTAAATTATTTCTTTATACATATTTGACTTACTTTTATAAATTTTTAATGACATATTATTATTCTATATATCTTTAAGTCTATTATTTTCAAGTTTATTAAATAATTATACAAATATAAACAATAATTTATTACAAATTTTTTCTCGAGTTTTGAGATATTTTATGTTAATTTATAATATAAACAATAATATTTTATGTTATAATAGTATTATAAACAATTTTTTTTATTTCTAATATAAACAATAATATTATGAACAAATTTTCTCGAGTTTTGAGATATTTATGTTATAATATAAATTAATATATAAATTTTCATAATATATACAATAATTAATTTATATAGTATTATATTATAATATTTTATGTTTTATCTAAAAAAGTCTTCAATTAATTTTGCGGCTAGATACTTCATTTTTTAAACACTTTTTTTTTTCTATTATTATTTGGTAGTTTTTTATTTTATAATATTTTAATTTTTTTCAGATGTAGGAAATAATTATTTAGAAGTAATCACGTTTTATTATATATTTATAGAATAATAATTATAAAATAATTATTTTGATTATATTTATATATTTATTCAACTTACTTTATAATTCTTTGAAAAATTATATTGTTATTTTAAAATTTTGATTAAATAATTATATGAATTTAAATAATAGCTTGTTATATAATTATTTAGGTCTCAAGTTTTGATATTTGTATAGTATTATATCATAATATTTTATATTTTGTCAAAAGTTCTCAATTAATTTCGTAGCCCGAGATCTCATTATTTTAATACTTTTGAAATTTGATATTATTTTACAATATTTATTTTTTTCCTTATCAAATTTATGAAATCACTAATTAGAAGTTGATAACATTTTATTATTTTTATTGAATAATAAATATAGAATAAGATTATTTAATTACTTTTATGGGTGCATACCAAAATAAAGTGTTTTATTCGCCGTAACCCACCCGAATCTCTATAATTGGATTTGGCTTTTGGTGTAAGTTTTTTAATTTACAATATATATATATATATATATATATATATATATATATATATATATATGTATGTATGTATGGATGTATGGATGTATATGTGTGTGTTGGGGGGTGGGGGGATTTATGAAATAATTACGTATAAGTTAATAACACTTTATTATATTTTTACATAATAATAATAATATTATAAGATAATTATTTGCTTACTTATTTTATAAATTTTAACGACTTATATTATTATTCTAGTTTTTTTTTTGTTGTTGTTTTTTCAATATTTAAAGTTTATTAAATAATTATATGAATCTAAAAAATAGTTTATTATATATATATATATATATATATATATAATGATTTCAAGTTTTGTGAATGATATACTATTATATTATAATATTAAATATTTTATTTGCAAATATTCTCAATTAATTTGGTATCCCATATATATATATATATATATATATATATATATATATATATATATATATATATATATATATATATATTCTGATTTCAAGTTTTGTGAATGATATACTATTATATTATAATATTAGATATTTTATTTACAAACATTCTCAATTAATTTGGTATCCCAACACCTCTTTTTTTAAATAATTCTTTTATTTGGTAGTTGTTTTATTTTATAATTATTTTTCAGTTTTATGAAATAATTTTTTTTTAAGTTAATCACACTTTAATATATTTTTATAATAATAATATTATAGATCAAAATGCATTATTATTTAGAATATACTCCCCCCGTTTTAAAATAAGTGTCGTTTTAGAATTTTTTACCACTTTATTCCAGTTTTATCCCCGCTTATTTTAAAAAATATAAACAAGTTTATGGTAATAGAATAACTAGAGGGAAAGAATGGAAGTAATTAAATGAAAATATTATTAATTGATTGAGGATATGTTGGTCAAATATTATGTTCCTTAATTTTGAACAAAAACTCTAAAATGACACTTATTAATAAACGGATGGAGTAGTATTTTTTGCAATAACACTATATCAAGAGTTGGAGTTGGCCCAACGGTGTTGTGTGTGAACATAATACCATATGATCCTCGATTTAAATCCTACGAACGACATTTTTCTTTAATTGACACATCAACTGCCATGTAAGCTCCGAACCTAGGTGAGAGCGACACGTGTCAGTTGGTCATTTAGGCTCAGGATGCATCAAGAGTCGACACATCAGAAACGGAGTAAGGAGAGGCGACATGTGTCACCAGCTTTAAGCGGGACGGGTATGAAATTGCGGGTTTTTTCGGGGGCGGGTACGGGGATGGGGAAAAATGCGGACTTTTGCGGGGGTGGGTACGAGGATGAGAATAATGTCCCTCGCCGGAAAAATATCTAATGGCGGTCGTCGAGAATTATTATTATTGTTGATATTATGTTTACTATTATTATTTATATTATTAGTATTAAATAAGACTTATTTATATGGATAACCATGTCAACGATATTATATAACTAATTTAACACTCGTATATAATATAAAGTTTGAAACCTGAACTTTATGTGTGATCCTAAAAAATTGAAAAGAAGTCGTATCCCCAACTCGTGGTTTGTACTAGTCTAATCACTATTTATTTGTTATTATTAAATAAATTCATATTGTAATGTTTAGATTAAATTATTTAATAAGTTTAACTACTTACAAAAATTTAAAAGATGTCACATTCTCAACTCGTGCCTTTTACCGGTGTCTAGTCACTATTAATAAATTAATAGTAAATAATTTTATATTATATTAAATTTATAAATATTTTTCTTATTTAGAAAAATTCAAAAGATATCAAATTCTCACCATGTGTCACATTGTACCGATGTCTAATCAATACATATTAATTATTAAATAGTTTTATATTTTTATGGTTAAATTTGATTTTTTAATATAGTTACATACTTAGATTATCTTACAAATAAATTACAATTAACTTATTACGAATATTACAAATTCTAAATTAATAAAGTTCATATTAATTTTACTATAAATAAACCTATTTACATATTTTCATAATTATTATTTTTAATTAGGATTATCTTATATGTAATTCATCTTTTTAATTGAGATGATTAATTTAATTTAATTTCTAATTGTATATGAATTATTTAAAATATTAAATTAGAAAAATAAGATAATACTATTAAACTGAACCAAATAAAATAAAAGTAAAATATTAAATTAAATAAATAATAGACACGAGTGTCACATAAGCAAATCAAAACACCACAAATTAAGAAAATACTCTGATTAATTGAAAAATAAAGGTACCTTATTGGACTATTTAGCAACTGCCCCTATTTTCTTACATGAAACTAAGAACTTTAAGCAATTATTCTTATGTGTACACCGAGTAAATCATCACTTAACAATATACGGCTAATCCCCTCATAGATTATACGAGTCTTCTTGATTTTAGTTTCATTGTGTTGTATTGTATTGAAAGTCCACCCTATTTATTAATGATGTTGACACTCTAGCCTATGTGTCAAACAGTCATTGCTTTAGATGACATGTGTCGACCCTCGGTAGGTCCGGATGTTTATTTGTCAGCTTCTAATGGTTTGTGTTAAAATGTTACCTATTGAGTTTTTTTTGACTTGGTATAAATAATAACTTTTTCATTCATTTCTACAGCAAAACTAGGGTTTCTCTATTCAACTGAGCATCTCCATCCTCTGTCGCCACAAATCAAATCTGCTCAATCCTCTCTATTGTTTTCAATCATTTCTCTATCCAACAGAGCCTCTCTGTAGGATGTTTAAATTTTGAGAAGCAAATCTTCAATCGTTTCTATTATTTGTGGTTGATTTTTTTTTCCAGATCTGCAAACATTTTTCAAGATCTGATCTTTGGTAATGACTGATTTATTAGGATTAATTATGTTTTTTTCTTTCATATTAATTTGGAATCATTTTTCTAACTAAGCTTGGATTTTTTGCAGATCTTCGAACTTTTTTGCAGATCGGAGGTTTAAATTTATTTTAATTTTATTTTAGTTCGTATTAAATCCCAATCATTTTTCCGATTTGGCGTTTGATTTTAATAATTTTTGAGTTTTTTGCAGATGTTCAAACAATTTTGCAGATCTTCAGTCAGAGCCTCTCTATCCTTTGAACCTTTTTGCAGACTGGATGTTTAGATTTTGAGAAGCTGATCTTCAATCGTTTCTATTATTTGTGGGTTTTTTTTTTCCAGATCTGCAAACATTTTTAACATCTGATGTTTGGTAATGACTGATTTAATGGGATTAATTATTTTTTTTTCTTTTCTTTCGTATTAAATTGGAATCATTCTTCTGGAGATTCATATTAGAATACGATTTATATTAATTGTCTTTTTTTTTTTCTTATTTATGGCAAATTCTGTTTTAGATTTTTTTTTTTGTTGTAAATGAATTTATAATCTTTATTTCGTATACGATTATTATTATTATTTTTTGTAATAGTCACTAGAGTTAAATGTTACAGATAAAATTTCGATTATTTCACAGATTTTTGTTGAATATAATTTTTTTGATTTCCTTTGTTATTGAATATTTGTTTTGATTTTTGTTGAATATAATTTTTCATTTGTTATTTCACAGATTCAAATTAGGATACGATTATTTCACAGATTTTTATTTTTATTTTTTTTAAATATAATTTTATGTTTTAAAAATCTTATTAGAAGGATATCTATCAGTAACTTATCTTGAATGTCTACTTTCAACAAAATGCTTTTATTCTTTTTAAATTATTGCATGGATTTTGTTATAATTTTTTTATGTATTATTATGTTATTAAATATAAATTAATGTATGTGGTTAAGTTTTTTCTCTAATCTGGAATATAGACATTATTATCTTATACCATGTAAATCATAAATTCTTTAAATTATTACTTGACTGTTTTATACTTAAATATCAATCATCAACTTAATTAAGCAATTTACTATATCATGCACTCAAGTAAATCATTACATGGGTTACAATATAATTTCAAAAAAATACATATATTTGATATTAATTGAGCAATTTACTATATCATGCAATCAAGTACATCATTACATGGATTAAAATATAATTTCAAATATATATATATATATATATATATATATATATATATATATATATATATATATATATATATATATATATATATATATATATATGATATTCACGGTCTTCTTCGAATTTTATAGTTTAAATGTTTTTTTTGGTATTCACATTCATCTTCGAATATTATAGTCTAAATATATTTTTGGCATTCAAGTATGATGTTCTAATATTTTGCAACTTGGTAACCATTACAAAGAAAAAAAAATAAATTAATTAATTAATATAAATTATTTAGTATTTTTTTTTTTGCTTATATTCATTAGATATTATAATTTATTTGAAAATATGATCTTAAATCATATGTCAAGGTTTAAAAATTATATGAATATATATAGACATTCATCTTAAAAATCTTCCCATTAGTCTGTATCTAAGCTTTTAACAATCTAATACACATACCTTTTATAATTTTATAAAAATATTCTTTTTCTAACATACCTTTGTTGATATAATAACTTCATAATCCATAATAAAGATATGGATTATCAATTAAAATCATTTATAAAGTAATTTCGTTGCTTTGAGAATTCCCTAATTTCTTGGTAATATATTCTTTAAAATCGTATTATATTTTAAAATAAATATTTTGTAATTAAAAATTTCTTTAAATATTCTTTAAAATAGTTGCTTTGAGAATTCCCTACATAACAAGTTGCCATATTCAATTAAAGTAAAATAAATATTTTATAATTAACAATTACATATATTACTCATCGTAATTGATATTCATGTTAAAAAGTCTAGGATAACATGATTTGCTTAATTATACGCATATATAAATACTGACAAATCAAGGTATTTATTTTTGTACAAAACAACATAAATCTCTAAGAAAACAACTAATTAAATATTAATCTTTGACTTCTAAATTTATAAAATATCTTGCAAGCCTTCAACAACAAACTAATTTTTTTTTCCTTATATAATGGATAAACATTAAATATATTGCATATAATCATTAAAATCCTTATAGTATCTATACTTATCTAGATGTCAATCAAAGTAATAAAATATATTTTTAGTTTGTTTTCCTTAAATATAGTATATATATTAATTAAATATATATCTATCAAAATACCTACTGCCCCTAAAAATATCTAATAGACGTAATTAAATTAAAAATTAATTATATTATAAATGATTTGTTGAATTAGTTAATTTCAACCGATTGATTTGTAATATAGTATAAATATATATCTACCAAAAAACCTCTTGCCACTAAAACCGATAATTTTTTTCCTTTATTACATGTTATTATTATATGTTAACGAATCAATCAAATGATATGAAAAAATCAATTGGAGCCCATCAAACAGATATTTTACGAATAATATATAAATTTTATTGATATTTGAATTCAGAAGTGCAAACGATTCTTACCTACAACGAGGCTTTTGTAAAATTAGAAAACTATGCAATTTTAATGTTTATTGTTGTCTGTCATGAAGTTTCAATGTATCCATTTTATTTATTTTCTTTGTGGTTCAAACAAAAATCCAAACAAAGTTTATTTTGAATTTCTAATTAGATTTTGAAGAAAGTCATTACTTTATAAACTAATTATATTTAAACTGGTGTATGTGGTCCAATATTTACAGAGATCTTTTATTGTTTGGAAGCTTTTTTTATGGGAACTCAATATCAAACAAATATATTGGATTTCATTATATATAAAAATATTTAATGATGAATTACGACCTCTACGTATATAATTTTTCTTAATTTGACAGCGTACTTACCTAAATTAAAAATAATAATAGTTTTACTTATTAATAGAAATTCCGCTTAATTGGTTATTTAATAAAGAAAATTTCAGAATTTACATATTTAATTTTAGAATTAACTATATATAAACTTTTTAAAGCATGGAACTTAAATGATCACATTTACATATATATTTTTTCTTATCTAATAATATATCTACGTCCATGTATTTTCCTAAATATTAGGTTAATTGACAAAAAGTTTAATTTATAGTCATCATGAACGAAAAGTCCACATAATATGTGGTAATAACATAATTAACCAAGCGTTTTAATTTTTGAAACAACTATGACACAACTGGGATTTCAGTTATATGGTGTATTCAATGTTTTATGGTAACAAGAATATTGGAATTACTCTAATTAGTGGATCAACTTATTAATGATGATTATTTACATCAATATTTCCAGAATTAAACGTAATTATTTATTTGCAAAAGTGTTAGTTATAATTCTATATAATTCTGATATGGAATAAGATACTATTTTTTTGTCCGTTTATAATAATGAGTAATTTTCACATCTGATTACCAATAAGGACAAAACTATGTAATTGATATAAACTAATATGTATGGATATTTATTATTGATAATCCTGAATATGTTATAAACACTATATAAATAATATAAAAGTATTTTTTTTACTAAACACACACACACACACACACACACACACACACACACACACACATATATATATATATATATATATATATATATATATATTCTGTAAGGCTCTTTTATTTGTTGTTGTCTTAGACGTAACTTTATTATGACTAGTATAATAAAATATTTATATTAACCGTTTCTATGGATTATATATAATGATATATAATATATATCATGAATTGTATTTGTGAGTTGCCATACTAAAAACTGAAACTGAATAATATATATGCGATGATTTTTCCAAAATATAATTAAAAGATTATATTCAACCTATATATTTGGTAGATATGGTGTGGCTAAAGATGATTTATATTTCATTGGATTTAATACTACGTATACATTAGATAAACAAAATTGAATAGGTCAGTATATTCTGAAAAAATATTAAATATAATATCATATAGGTCAGTTTATATAATGAGACTTAGTATCTAATTATGTATACGTATATTAATTATGGATACAATGGATATTATCATATAAGATAATACTACGTACTGGCATATAACAAGAACTATCTCACACAAAACTATATAGTTCTTAAATTAAAATATTGAATAATTATTTTCTTAACATATGAAAACAAAAAATTGGACACCAAATATAGTTGATTGGTCCTAACTTATGGATGACCAAATAAGATAGATTTTTAAATTAATTTAGTTGATTGATCTTAATTTATTTATCCACCCTAAATTTAGAAACCATAGGTGTGATTATTTGGTAAATTAGTAAATTATATTGATGTTTTAATTGTTTTAGTTTGGTAAAATTTCAAAATATATTAAACATAATTAATTATGTTAATAGATATATAAGTAGTAAGAATATAATTCTCAAAAATATAATCAACATAAAGAAACAAACTTAATAATTTATATTAATTGATAGCAAGTTTTTTGGTAGTGATTATGAAGTTTCTATCTTTGTGAGATGTTTGTTAGTTAAAATAATATATGTAGAAATAAAATATACTAACTTAATAATTGATATTAATTGATGACAAGTTTCTTGGACATTGTTAATATAGTGAAATCCACATAAAGAAAAAACTTAATAATTGATATTAATTGATAGCAAGTTTCTTCGACATGATTATGAAGTTTCTATCTCCGAAGATGTATTATAGTTAGAATAATATATTTATAATTTTATAAATATAATTTTATAATTTAAATAATTTTCTTTCATATTTAATACATATGTTGGATTATTTATTCAATATCCACCGATCTGTAATATTCATTTCATAGATCTAAATTACGGCGGATTAGCTGATATTACAACCGGGAGGAGCTCCGCTGCCGTAAAACTTCTCCATTATCTCCTCATCAAGCTCAATAACCTCCTTACTCTCCTCCATAGCGCTGACCATGGCGGTTGTTGGCGTCACGGCGTGGATATGCATCTCCTTCTCATCGCAACCGCACTTCCGTAGCGGCAACAACCATGAAAGACGTTAACGGACAGGTAATAAATCGGATTAGGAGTACAATTATTGAATATTTTAGTTATTTTCGGATTAGAGTTTACATTTGTTTTGATATTGTTTTGATTGACAAATTTTTGGGTTTTGGGTCGGATTTATTACATAGATTTTTCTATTTACTACGTTAATGGGTTTTGGGTCAAATTTCACGTGTTTGGATTTTCTGAGAGATTTGGTACTTCAAACGATTTTTCAGCTTTCTGTAATGCATCATAGTGAAAGTTGTAGGTCCTCTCTTCCAAACAAAAAAGAAGGAAAATGAAAGTTGTGTGTGCTGAAAAAGGTGAATTTAATCTATTATTATTATTGTTGTTGTTGTTGTTGTTGTAACTTGATTTCAGATTATAATTTGAAATTTATTTCTTTTACAATTTTTCTAATTTGTAATTTACCCTTTAGAAATTATGAAATCAATGTGGTTTTACTTCTTTTTTTTCATGGTGATGTTAATTCATATATTTTTTTTGCACCTTGAAAACTATGTAACATAAATATAATTTGATGGCAGTGTTTGAAGCCCCATGATTAAAGAAAAGGTGAAATTGTGTTGTGGGTTTTACAATTTTACTGCAACGGATAAAAGACCTGCTGCTTGATAGTGAGATTTTGGCCTTGGTGAAGGATAAGTCCAATTTTCCCATGATTCTATGTGCATTTTCAATAATTGTTGGCTTGATTGAATCAAATCACTAATCATCATTTTACATTTTGTTACTAATTGGACAGTTATTGGGCATTTTTAATCACCAATCGTATAATATCTAATTTTTATATTAAATAATTTTTTTTATCATTATGTTTTATCTCATAATCAGTCTCACTATTAATGTTCATCATTGTGCCTTCAAACATATTTTCAACTTTGTTAAATATAAAATTGCCAGAATGAAAGAATAATCCAATTCAACTAATCATTTTCATAATAAAGCGGATGGATAGGCAAGAATTGACACCGCGCACACCCATTGTGCGCCACCTAAACACGACGAATCAACATGGGTGGTCTAATAAGGCTCAAATCAATAAGGCGCATAAAACTCGATTTGCCTCCAAATCTTCCCGGAATGTTCACAAAATTTATTCACAAGGTTATGTTTTTATTCATTTGCTTTTATATACAAGTTTGTGTTTTGAAGCTTACTTGATTATTACCCGTGCTGCTATTTTGATTTTTTTTTATATTTTCCTTTTTTCTTCATCAGATAAGTTCAAGATGTCAAAATCTGACCGCAGTGTTGCGAAAGGTGCAAATGCTGCTCGACTGCAGCGCAGTAAAATGGTACATTTATTTCGATTTATGTGTTATTGCATATTTACATTCTTTTATTTATTTTTTCAGATTTGTATGTGAAAATCAATAATAAGTTTTTGTGAAAATCGATCCTCAATTATTGGACATGATATGTTTCTTGTATGGATTTTATATTTTATGAAAAACTACTTCCTAATTCTAAATGGTTCTTGGATTCAAAGTGGTCTTGCAGACAGTGGAAAAATATCATTCAAAGAGTACGACAAGCAGAAAATAGCCATAATGCATGAGGTCTTTTAGTTTTATGTTTATATGCATTTAATCACATGGGATTTAGATGTAATTTTTGGATTAGTTGATTTATTATTTGATTGGTAAGTTTACAGCTTAAAACCATTTTTCATAGTGATCAAATGAAAAGAAAAACAAATTGCAAATGACATATAGTTAATTTAATTTGACCAATCAAACTTGATTCCTGACATATTGGTAAATTACCTATGTAACTTTTTTTTTCTTTTCTAGTTTTTTATTTTTATATTATAAAAACATATATAATATAACTTTAAATACATATACAATAATTAAATAGGATTTTTGAATAGTAATATATATTATAATATTATTATTCATAAATATAGTTTATAACTTTAATTGATATATCTAATAATTATAAATTATAATAAAAAATATATTATTGTAATTTAGTGTGTGTGTGTATATATATATATGTATGTATGTATGTATTATTTCCGATATGTAAAAATAAACTTGAATATAATTTTAGGAAATGACTACAGTACCGTGAAAGTACCATACCTCCTAACCCCCTGCATTTACATCCCTTAGATCTTATCATTATCTATAACCACTTTGGATCTAAGAGTTCTAATTAAGTGGGGAATGGTACCTTCACGGCACCGTAGAAGTCCCCATAATTTTAACTATCACTATAAATATAATGTAACTATTTATAAATATAATACAAATTCAATTTATATATATAAGAAATAAATATCTCTCTCATCTATTAATACATAATCCTCATCTCCCATGTGTCTGTTTTTCACAATTTTTTAGTTTCAAAAAATATTTTGGTACTTCGGTGTGTCATCCGAGCCTAATATCTACCTAATTTAATATTTTATTTTTATTAATATTTACCTATTTTAATAATTTTTATTATTATATTTTGCCCAGTTCAATATTTCTCTTTTATTATATGTTATCTAATCTAATTTTTTTTATATCATATTTTGTCTAATTCAATATCTTACGATTATTCTCCTAATATAAAAATATAAAGAAGTCAGGTTTAATTAGAAAAAAATCTATATAAGTTGAACTAATTTTTATTTATAATAAAAATTGAAATAAATTTATATTTATATTCTTTTAAGAAAATATGAGTTATATAAAATTGTTACACAAAGAAAATAAATATAAAAAATTGAAACTTAAATCTCCTTATCTAATCCTGATATAATGTATTGAGAATAACATTAAAATTTTATATGAAAAACTATTGTTACGCAAAAAAAGAAGAAAAAACAAACAAAGGAAAACAACGGAATTAAATACATAGTAATAAATTATCACACTTAGGAAAATAAATATTAAATATATTGTAAATCTCTTTACCTAATCCCGATATAATGCATTGATACACACATTGTATATTTAAATGAACAAATTACTGCCTTACTAAAAAAAAGTAAATAAATAATAATGAAAAATAATATTACATACTACAAGTTAAATATATGACTTTTTTTAAATAGATTAATCAGTTTTTTATTTAACTTTTTATATCACATATTCACGTGTGACACGCGGGTAATGTATGTTATACATTTTTACAAATTCAATTTTATACAGGTTTACCTGTCAAGTTTAGGGTATTTTGATATACCTTACAACTAATTTCGTGACTCCGGTAAAAATACTTGAAAATTATTTATTGTGAAAACAGTCTTATTATAATTATATCAAATAATGTTCCAATTTATGTGTAAAAATTATTTATTGTGAAAACCAATCTTCCTGTATATAGAATAAATAATGTTACAATTTGTGTGTACCATTTTCAATATTATTTTTTTATTTTTTAATGAATGTTACTATTTTTCAAATTCTGCATAGTATGCGAGTGTTAAACTAGTGTAATATATTAAATAAATAAAACAAATATATATATATATATATATATATATATATATTATTTATGAATATAATGATTTATTTTAATAAATATGTATAGTGTATTTCTAATATATAATTAAACTTTAATATAATATTAAATAATAATATAATTAACTATAAATATAATTTCATTAATATGTCTAATAAATCTAATAATATAATATATAATGCATATATATTATTTTTTATTTATGAATATAATATTACTTCAAGTTAACACATAATATAATTTTCAATATATACAAATAAATTTTAATATAATATCAAATAATAATATATAACTAAAATATATACCTAATAAATATAACATAATACATGTATATTATTTTATTTATGAATATAATCTTACTTTAATTTAAAATATATAATATAATGTTCAATATATACATTATAACTAGAACACACTTGTAAATAATAATATATAATTATAATATAATGGCTTATAAAAATTTTTTAACTTTAAATGATATATCAAATAAATATAATTAAGCATAATATCATACATTTATCATATGTGCCCCTAGCGGCGAGGCCCCTTTCCCCGCTTCACCCTTGAGGTTGGGGTTCGAATCCCCTTGGCATCATTTCGGCAGAATTAAAGTGCTTATTGCCGGACGAGTGGTTGGAAGCTTCGGGCTTCCATTTTTTTAAATTAATATTAAATAAAATACCTACGAAAAAACACCACCAAAAAACTCAATTTATGTTGGTAAATCTATTGAAATTTACCGACGAACATTAAATTTCATCGGTAGTTTGATTACTGCTGAAGTTTTTATTGACAGATGCAATTCGTCCATAATTATTTTGGTAATTGTGTTATCGGCAAAATCTGCATAATTTACAGACGAAAAATTCGTCAGTAACTTCATTTTTTTGGTGTGTGTGTGTGCGCGCCCTCTGCACATTAGAGGTTGTACATCATAACTTTTAAATTTATTTTAAATGATATTTGACGACTTTTCTCTCAAAATGTTGGTGTTTAATCTGTTAACTTTTAAACACACACACATAACGAATGCAAGAAAAGGTCATTGAACTGGAATACAAGTTGATGATGAAATGATACGTATGAAATGAGGCACTAAGAACTGCACATGTTTATAAGCATACAAAGTAGATTTTAATTTTGAGAATTCATGCCTTCTATTTGAAATCGGACACTTAATAATGTAATTATTTTTCTTGGGTGGTTTCTTATTATCGATTAATATATCTCTGCCATCGAGTGCTTTCCATTTAAATATCCATCATTTATGTAATTATGGGAAAATGGATTAAAAATGTGAAAATCTAATGACAACTATACTATATCAACCCCTATTTGTTAATTTTATTGACAACTTGCTGAGATGTCAACTACTTATGAATTCAATTCACAAGTGTCATTTTGTTATTTATTCAAAATCTGATGTGTCAAACTCACATCATTTCATATTAAATCATTCCTTCTTTGTATTTTTGTCTAGGGTATAAAATAGTACTTTGTTTTTCTCTTTCTCCCGTCTTCTTAAAAACTAGGGTTTGTGCATCCCTCTCTCATTCTCTTGCGCCGCTTCATTATTATTATTTTTTTCTTCTGCAAACATTTTATTTTTCATTTTTCATTCCTTTAATCCTAACAAAAACTACAGTTTGTGAAACCTAAATTACGATTTTATTTCTTTGTCTTTTTTTTTTTTGTATTTCTTCTTCTTGATATTTTCTGAAGCCTAGCAATAGACTTTTCCACCTATGATTTGGTTGTATGAAGGTAATTGTCCTTCGATATTTCTCATGCTATTAATACGAAGGATTGAATATTCCTAATTTCGCATAAAATAAAGTTGCAAAGACAGATTTGGCATTTGAATTATTATTTTTTTATGATTTTCAAAGACAGATTTTACATTTGAATTATTGTTTTTTTTTTTTTTTTGTGAGGGATTTATTTCTTCAATTCATATAGCTGATAATTGCGCATGTATAGAGGAAAGTAATTTTCTCCATTCCAAATTTGACCGAAATTAATTGATTTTTTTATTTCAAATTCTCTCCTCCATTCCAAACTCGATTCCCCATCAGATTTGGATTTTTCTAATGAATTTTCATCAGATCTTAGAAAAATCTGAAAAAGGCCCTTCGATTCTTTGAAAAAAAATTAAAAAACCAGAAGAAGACCATATAATGAATTCCCAGAGACTGGTAATTCGCTCAAGTTTTGTGAAGATTTTTCATTGGCTGGCCGATGATAACTTTATAGTATATTGATATGGTATTCATCCTATACCTATTTGTCAGGTACGTCGGCTAAATTTGGATTTCATTGCTGAAATTGTTGAGTTATTGATAAGGTTTTGATCAATATGAAAAACTATTCTCAATAATGGTTCTGAAAAACCTTGAAAATGATGTCCATGATGTGTTTGATAAAATACGTGTGAGATGATTTTTTGAAATGTGCCAAGTCTTATTAAAATGTGTTTGATAAAATGCGTGTTTTATTGTATCTTATATTTACGGTCCTTATTTAGTGAGACAAATTAGCACGTATATAATTTATTCGGAGCTATTAGAGTGGGCCTTTCATCGAGTTGGATTTATTATGCTACAAGATTCGGGAACCTCATGATAATGCCCGCTGCCATGACTCGAACGACGATCCTTTCTTGTCCAAGAACCATGTTCGTTCATCCCAGATGAGTGTTTGGTCTCATCTTCGTCCCATGCCGGTTTTCATTTTCTCCTCTCACCCATAGAGAACTCTTGCTAAAAATGGTCTGCAATACTTATTGTATGATGCAATAGGATCTGTCAAAATAAAGCAAGCAAAATAAGCACATCTAATAATCTGTTTTTAATTTTCATTTCATTATTTTAAGAGAGCACTCCATGTAACTGAAGGAAAAATAACGAGATGAATATAAGTCAATGCTAACAGATATGACATTAAACAAATAACAGTAAACAACTATAAAACCAAGTCTTAGCATTGATAAGCACACTGAAGCACCTTAGTCACCTCTTTCTGTTTTGTGCATTAGAGATTGTAGAAGTGCAATAAAAAAAGACAGACAATAGCTAAACCTTTTTACCATGTACATTGTTAGTCAAACCCATTAATGTACTTTGACTAACAACCCCTCCTCCTTGGCAGTCAAATTGCAGAGACAAGAGCACTTTATCGTGTACTAATACAATAATATTACAGTAAGAAAGTAAAATTGCAACCAACGCTCAGTGGTTAAATTCTCGGTTAGCTTTTCTGGATAGAAATCATTAACAGGGATGTAGTCGGTGTTTTATATACGAGGACCCCAAGACCAATTAGCACACAAGAAAGAAAAATAAAAGCTTCGATCAGGACATCCGAGGGCCACAAAGTACTCTGTTTTTGTTATGGTCTTTGAGTCGCTCCTCCTAATGCTAATTTGCATGGTAATCATAATAACAACAACAAACAACCATTTTGCCACCATTTTTACAAACAGTGAGAAAATGCAAAAAGCAGTTGCTGAGTTAGCCTATCTTCTAGCTGTAACTATGGTTTTCAACATCATTCAACCAGTGGTTATCAGGCTTTAGATTTTATATATATATAATAAATAGTTTTACTTATAATGAAATTGTTATATTTGCAGAAGTTGCTGTTGGAGGTGGATGGCAAGGACTTGTAGCATACATTAATCTAACATAATAAGACAATTTTATTAATTGTGCTTAATTTATTATTATTATTAATTAAATTAAAGGGAACTTGGATAGGAATGATATTTGGATTTTTTGTTGCATACAATTATTCTTCTGATTATCTTGTGGAGAACAAATTGGAATGATGAGGTAATTTTTAACAATTTGGTTAATTTTTAAATTTCGATCCTGTATATTTTCGTATTGAATTTGTAGCATAAAAAACTGTCGTAACATTTTATTTTCTCTAATCTTAAATGGATTGATGTTGTCACAAGCATCGAAAAGAGTGCATAAATGGGGTGGTGAAATGGTGGATTATTAGTATTGAGACATCATCGTGTAAATCCAAAGCCTTTGTTAGTGATGGACATGATATTGATATGTGTTTTATGAACTTCAATAGAATTTGTACGCCGCTGCTAGGGTTTCACTCTTATCTCAGCATCTCGGCCAAAAGAACTCCAAAGACTTGAGCTCCTATGGCGACCACCAAGAAAACCAAGAAGACTCGTGAGAGCATCAACAATAGGTTGGCTCTGGTGATGAAGAGCGACAAATACACTCTTGGTTACAAGACAATTCTTAAAACCCTCCGTAGCTCCAAAGGTAAGTTGATTCTTATCTCCAACAACTGCACGCCGTTGAGGAAATCAGAGATCGATTATTATGCAATGCTCGCGAAAGTTGGGGTTCACCACTATAATGGAAATAATGTGGATTTGGGAACTGCTTGCGGAAAGTATTTCCGTGTGTTTTGCCTCAGCTTTGTTGACCCAGGTGACTCGGACATCATCAAATCGCTGCCTGGTGATCAATGAGACGAGAGACAAATTTATGCATTACATTTGCTATTTTGGATTTTTAAAGCGTTTCTTATTTTTTAAATGTAGAACATGTGTTTTGAATTAACATGTTTTGTCTTATTGCTCAGCTTGGTTATTTACTCTGCTGTGTTTTGACTGTCTATTTATGCCTGCAATTGACATGTTAAGTAGAGTGTAATATCGCAATTAAAAAAAAAAACTTCAATAGAATTTATTAGCGGATCTATGATTTAAAAAATGGGGATCCGGGAAATAATTAAACTTTTAAATTTAAGTACTATTAGATATTGAAACTCATACGACACAAAATAAACGAATGAAAAATAGTAGTATTTTTATTTTGTTTATTTTATAAACTTTGTAAATAGTAATATCTATTATTCTATCACATTATTTGAAGTATATAAATAATTTGAGCTAATATTTAGAACCAATTAATTTGAATCTGATTTGAGGAGACATCTAAGAATGATTTTATTTAAACTACCGCAATAAGCTCCAGTTTGGTTAATTTGATGATTTTTTGATATATTTCAATTAGTTATTAAAAAAAGTCATATCTACCATATTTTTAATTGACTAAAGATTGTCAGTATCATGATTAGAAATATATCGACATAAATGACAAATCTTCATTGACAAGTAAAATTGTCCATGAAAATTGGAGCAAGAATTTTCACAATATGTCAATTTATTACCATACATTACTTTTTGCAAATAGATTTAAAACCCCATATATTTAATGTAGCACATTGAGTGCTCTATTATCGCCATATACACAGAATTCATAATTAATATCATATAACTTATTATATGAAAAGATAAAGAAGTCGTGTTACTATATTTTTAATTGACTAGATATCAACCATTTGACACCTTGCTGAGGTGTCAACCTCACAATCATTCAAATGACATGTGTCATTTGGTTATGTTTTGAAAATATGATGTGGCATTTTCACATCATTTTTCTTCAAATCCTTCGATTTGTCTAAAATTATCAAGGGTATAAAATGACATTTTTATCATTTCTTTTGTCTGCCTAAAAATCTAGGGTTTTGCTCACAAAATATCTCCTCTCACTTATCACCACTATTACGATCTTTTTTTTTTCTTCATCTCTCTCTCTCTCTCTCTCTATCTTTTTCCTCACAACACATAATATTCCGAAAAAATACGAGTTTGGTTTCGTATAGTTAATCTCGTTTAGGTCGGAAAATTTGAGTTGAAACAAAAAATTTGCTTCAACTTTTTTTTCCTCTTTGATTTGATCTGGAAATTCAACTAATTGGGTTTTCTTAAAACCAGATAATATTTTTTTTAATTCGAGATCAATTAGTCCTTATTTATCGTGGTGGATTTTGATGCAATCGCTTTCTCCATTGGTATTTAATAATATTCCTAAATGCATCCCACTCGACTTCAAATATAAATTAGATATAATATATAACCATAATTTCACAAAACTATTTTTAAGTTATCTATAAATATTTGGTTTTTAAAATATGAAATCCTTTTCTATTTAAACTGGTTTGGAAACCTTTTGAATTAATGTCAGCAATATTTGAAAAAAGTCTTATTGGAATTAGTGGCATTGGTATTGTAACCGATTTCCTAAATAAAATTAGTGCTCAGAAATCCCCAATCATATTTTGAAGTTAAAAATTGGACTTTTGGTTATGTTAATTCGAAACATGGATCAAGTTTCAAGACTGTACAATGGTACTAGATTAGTTGTTAGCCAACCTGGAGATCACATTATTGAAGCAGATATTTTGTTTGGACCTAATGTTGCGACGAAGGTTTACATCCCACAAATGCATTGAGCCCTTCGTACAGTAGGGTTCCATTCAAATTTTAAAGGAGACGGTTTCCACTTTTTATGTATTTACTAAATATGCCCGCGTAAGCGCGGGTATCCAAACTAGTAAGGTGTACAAATGTATAATTTTTTATACACCTTTCAAATTAAATCTTGGGGGAAAACAATCAAAAATGATAATGTTAGTTAATGTTTAAAAAAGATGAAAATAACAAATATTAGAATCAATGCATTAAATATATATTGAGCTACTTATTATTTAGTTACTCCACATTTCATAATAGAGTTTTAAGGGAAGATTTTACAGATATCCAATCTATATATTAAACGAATTTTTTTACATGTTTTTGTCTACGAAGTCTCGGGTTGACGCGTAGTGTTTTTGGTTGTTCGAATGCTTACTTGACGAATTTTGAAGGTTTGAAAACTTACTAAAATATATACATTATAATATCCAATTAATTTAATATATTTCATTTTGTTATATTTTGCTTAATTAAATAATTTCCTTTTATTTCCTAATATAAAATACAAAAGTCATATATAACTACAAAAAGAATTATAAATTAATTTACTAATTAAAGATAAATTACACATAAGATAGTGTTAATTACAAAAAAAAAATAAAATAAAAAATAATAAAAATAATTTAAATACATTGATTCATAATAAAAGTTAAAATAATTTTATTTTTATAATCTTACATATAAAATATAAGTAAATTGCGAATTATTTGCAATAATCAAAGTATGTAACTAAATATTATTAATGAATTCAATTTAAATATAAAATATAAACTTATATAATAACAGTATACTGCGACATGGGTTGACAATATGACATCATTTGAATTATTATAAGTACGTAACTAAAAAATATTAACGATTTTAATTTAAATATTAAAATATAAAACTATTTAATAATATTAATTAACAAATAGATTAGATATAGTTGAAAATGTCACATCTTTTTAATTTTTTAAGTATGTAAATAGAAATATTAATGAACTTAATTTATGCATGTGAGTAAATTACTAACAAATGTAATATAAACATGCGAATAAATTTTTCGTGACACGACCGACATCACACATGTTATAACACATCACATGTTGAATACGATATTGATATTATAATTTAAGGAACTTTTATGGTGCCTTCACGGCACTATTCCTCAATCGATGGGAACCATCAGATTAATAAGAATATAAATTTAGATTTTTCATATTAAGAAATCAACGCTTGTAAATGCAGGAGGGGGTGAGGGTATGGTACCGTGAAGGTACCGCAGTCATTTCCTATAATTTAATGTCACAAATAGTTTGTAACTGAAATTTTGAAATATTAATATTTAGGGACGAGAATGACATAATTTATTTCGTTTATATGAATAATTAAAATTATTAAATTTGTAATTTTTTTTTTAAAAATTCGCATAGTCAAATTAGTATAGACTTATATATATATATATATATATATATATATAAAATCCAATTTTAGAGTACTGTATCTCCAAGGCACCAAGACTCTACAATTTCAAAATCTATTAACTATAGGACCAAAAAAGTGAAGTTATTAAAGAACACAAAATAGAGGAAAAGCATTTGAGGAAAGAATATGCTGTGTATGTGTAGCGCCGTAGACTCACACGTACCAAATGTTTCAATTTTTGGGACTTTAATTCTGTAACGCAAGCACCTCGAAATTCATTGCGCTCTGTTCAACTGATGTAGTCTTTGCCTATGTATTAACCAATGATGGATTGCCACGTATAAGTGGACCACATTTCGCCACAGATCCTCCACGTGTGGTTTTTCAATTGGCTCCACTTATGTGGAACGTGATCTACACATGGAAAAAGGAAAAGATATGTCACCCGCCCACGAAATCGCGAGGCGCACTATCTTTGTTATATTAAATACCTAAGTTGCCCCTGGCAGTATGTAATTTATAGATTAGGTAATTACGATTTACAAGCAAGCAATTAAATAATGAAACTATTAATTTACAACAATCTCCCTGTATATTAATTCAAATTTTTTGTAAATTATGTGTCTGTTAAAAATAATTCGTTTGACAAATCAAAAATTATAGTAATTCGTTTGCTTATATTTCATTCGAGCTCAAATCTACATAATTTAATATCTTTCTCTTATTATATCTTACCTAATTTAATTTTTTTCTTTTAGTATATTTTTATTTAATTTAATATTTTTTCTTATTATATTTTGATTAATTCAATATTATTTTTATTTAATTCAATATTTTATATTACTCTCCTATATAAAAATATAGATAGGTAATATATAATTAGCAGAATTTTTTTAAATGATTTATTTTCATTAAAAATAAATTACATACGAAATGATTTTAATTACAAAATTTTTTTTATTAAAAAAATAATTAAATAAATTTTATTTAATAAAAATTAAAATAATTTTGTTTTTGAAATTCCAAATATTTTATATAGGTAAGTTACAAGTTATTCGCAGTAAATTAAATATGTGTCTAAATATAAGTACTGAATTTAATATAAACATAAAGATATAAAATTATATAATAATACTAATAATTAATTAATATAGAGTAGATACGGATTAAAAAAACATAACATTTTTAGATTTTTCTAATTATGTAAATAATATTATTAACAAATTTACTCTAATTATTAAATTATAAAATTATTTAATAATTATAATTATTAATAAATAGATTATAATATGTTTAAGGAACGAGTTGAAAATACATCATTTAAATTTTAAATTTAAAAATGTATAATTATCATAAATATTCTTTTTATTAATTTTTTGATAAATTTCATACACATGTGTTAAACTAGTTTTTAATTAGACATTGATCCTTACTTTTTTCAAAATAATACTTAATTGACTTTTTTTTTTTAGAATCACTCATGAGTAATGAGAACAAATCGCATTGAATATGTAAATTCTATTCAGCAACACGAAAAATGTAATTATAGACCAAGACGCAATATTCTGTCATTTGAAATTTTCTTCATTTACAAAGGATAGTGATGAAAAAAATTGAATAGAAAAATAAATTTCGATATGTGTGAGATCAATGTTTTGTAAGGATAGTGATGAAAAAAATTGAATAGAAAAATAAATTTCGATACGTGTGAGATAATGTTTTGTAGTAATTGATTCGAAATTAAAATATTTAAAATAATAACTGAATATTATTAATAATTTTTTTAAGCACGGATATGGTTGCTTGGGGGCAGTTATGTCTGTTCAGGGAACAATTGTGCTCACAGGGGAGTGCATATAGTATCTAATATAAATCTCAGGAGAAGGTGCGCCGAAGCTCACACGGCAAGCTCTCGGAACGCAATCGCTGTTTGTACCTTGTCGTACTACAAAGGAGCACAGATCTCTGCCCTTTTTCGTATCCCTCACAATCTGACATACACGCTCTCCAATAAATATTAACCACGCCCTTTCTCTTGGCAGAAGAGATTTCAAACCCTGCTTCATACCTATCTCGCCTCAATTTTGGTTTTGGCAATCGACTATTCACGTTTATGTTATGCGTGTATAGATACAGTCGATCGGTGAGCCGCTGACTGCTAGGCTAGGTGGTGAGTGTGTTAAATCTATGCGATTGTAGTATTTCATGCCCGTTTTTTTGCTTCGAAATCTCAATTTTTATGCTCAATGTAGTGATTTAACTGTAGATCGTTCATCTAAGGACTTTTTGTTTAGTGTGGAGATATTTCTGTGTATTGATTTATTTTCCCAAAATTTTATTTTGGTGCTTATGAATTGACCTTTTTTTTTTCATCTTCTTCTTCTCCAGGTTAACTGTTGGTGGATTTGGTGACTTATTGATTCTTATTTATTAATTGTATTTTTTTGGTTTATTTATTAATGGGCAAAGGTGGGCAGAATTCTGGTAGGAGTGATAATTTGGGTTCTAATCAGGAGGTGGGAGGGGATTATTATGCGGTGTGGGCGAAAGACGTGAGGGAGTGTGAGGAAAAGTATCAAGTAAGCAGGGAGTGTGGGTTGTCTGGCGATGATGTCGAAAAGAGGAGGCAGATCCATGGGTTTAATGAGTTAGAGAAACACGAGGGCCCTTCAATTTTTAGATTAGTTCTCGATCAGTTTAACGATACATTAGTCAGGATACTACTGGTTGCGGCTGTAGTTTCCTTTGTGCTGGCTTTGTATGATGGGGAAGAAGGCGGGGAGATGGAGATCACGGCTTTTGTGGAGCCTTTGGTGATATTTCTGATATTGATTGTGAATGCCATTGTTGGGGTTTGGCAGGAGAACAATGCCGAGAAGGCACTGGACGCATTGAAGGAAATCCAGTCGGAGCATGCTTCTGTTATTCGTGAGGGTAGAAAAATTTCAAATTTACCTGCGAAGGAGCTTGTTCCGGGAGATATTGTGGAGTTGAGAGTTGGGGATAAAATCCCAGCAGATATGAGGGTTTTAAGCTTGATCAGCTCGACTCTACGGGTTGAACAGGGGTCATTGACAGGAGAGAGCGAGGCTGTTAGTAAGACAACAAAGGCTGTTGCGGAGGATGTTGATATTCAGGGTAAGAAGTGTATGGTGTTTGCTGGAACGACTGTGGTGAATGGGAATTGTATCTGTTTGGTGACTCAAACTGGTATGAACACAGAGATCGGGAAGGTGCATTCGCAAATTCACGAGGCATCCCAGGGTGACGATGATACGCCTTTGAAGAAGAAGCTGAATGAGTTTGGAGAGGCTTTAACTGCGATCATTGGAGTAATCTGCACTTTGGTTTGGCTGATAAATGTGAAATATTTTCTGGCGTGGGAGTTTGTCGATGGGTGGCCGACTAATTTCAAGTTCTCATTCGAGAAGTGCACTTATTACTTTGAAATTGCTGTAGCTTTGGCAGTTGCTGCTATTCCGGAAGGTTTACCTGCAGTTATTACAACTTGTTTGGCGCTTGGCACACGCAAGATGGCGGCTAAGAATGCTCTTGTTCGCAAGTTGCCTAGTGTTGAGACACTTGGCTGCACAACTGTTATCTGCTCTGATAAGACTGGCACTCTGACTACTAATCAGATGGCGGTGTCTAAGCTTGTTGCTATGGGTTCTAAGGCAAATGTTATTCGATCCTTTGATGTGCAAGGAACTACCTATGATCCTTTTGATGGGAAAATACAGAACTGGTCAGCAAGTCAGCTGGATTCTAATCTCCTGATGATTGCAAAGGTTGCTGCTATTTGCAATGATGCTGATGTGGAAAAAGCTGGCGTTGATAAATCTGGACATTACGTTGCCAATGGAATGCCGACTGAGGCTGCACTTAAGGTATTAATTATTATTATCACTAAATTGAGATGTTTTATGCAGCCTTTCAGTAATGCTTATCAATGTGACTATATGCTATTAGGAAATATATACCACTATTCTGGTCAGTAGTGGAAGATATGTGATGTATTTCACTGCTGCTCAAACTTTTAATGTTGATTTCTTCTCTGTATCATTTATTGTTTCTTATATATAAACTTTTGTATATATTTGTAGCACCTTGTTCTTGTCTACTACGTTACAATAGATTCATATATTCATGAAGGAAATACCCTTGACATGATTATGCTTTCAGGTTCTGGTTGAGAAAATGGGACTTCCAAATGATTCAAGTTCTGGCCTCTCTTCTGGATATGATGGTGTTTTGAGTAAGTTGATTTCTCCCTAACTGATTTTTTTTTGTTGGAATCGGTTGAGTTTATATACTGACTTGCAAGTTTCAATTGGGCTCATCTAAGGGTGCTCTTACACTTGGAATAAACTTGAACATCGGATTGCCACCCTCGAGTTTGACCGTGATAGAAAATCCATGGGAGTCATTGTAAATTCTAGCAGTGGAAAAAAGTCCCTGCTTGTTAAGGTAGGCCCTTTTCACCTTCCCTTATACTTTCTGAACAAATATAGGGATCTAACATGTAGTTAGGTGCTACAGGAAATAGGTATATGAATTTTGCTATATAACTTCAATATCATCTTTCACGAGATCCTTCTCTAAGTGGTATATATAATATCAGCCTATGGCTGCAAACTTTATGACGTCTTTCTGTTCACAAGTTCATTTATGTGCTCGTTCCCCAATATATTTCCTAGTTATCCATGTTTATTTTCTGAGAATATATTCACAGTGGAAACACTAAAACTGATCATGAATTAGTGTACGTAGGTTCTGCAACTTATTTGCTTCATATTTGTTCAGTAACTCTGTAATTAAATAATAACAGGGTGCAGTAGAGACGCTGTTGGAAAGAAGCTCCTATGTGCAATTGCATGATGGTTCTATTTCAGAACTAGATCAGAGTTTAAGAGAAGTTATACTTGAAAGCCTTCATGAAATGTCAACAAGTGCATTGCGAGTTCTGGGTTTTGCATACAAGGATGATCTCCCAGAATTTGCTACATATAATGGTGATGAAGACCATCCGGCTCATCAGCTGTTGTTGAACCCTGCAAATTATTCCTCAATTGAAAGCAAACTAGTTTTCGTTGGCTTGGCTGGTTTAAGAGTGAGTTAGATTTTCTTGCTATTCTTTCAATTTTTTGTCAGCTTCACAATTTTGGTGGCATTATGAATATTCTGCCTATTGAACTGTTTGGGTTTCTTTAAATTGTAAAAGGATCCTCCTCGGAAAGAAGTCCCTCAAGCAATCGAGGATTGCAGAACAGCCGGCATTCGAGTTATGGTAATTACAGGTGATAATAAAAATACAGCTGAAGCAATTTGTCGTGAAATTGGTGTCTTTGGGCGTCATGAGAATATCAGTTCAAGGAGCTTAACAGGAAAAGAGTTCATGGAGCTCTCTATCCAGGAAAAAGAAAGACATTTAAATCAAAGTGGCAGGCTTCTTTTCTCAAGGGCTGAACCAAGGCATAAGCAAGAAATAGTTAGGTTGCTCAAGGATTCCGGTGAAGTGGTAGCAATGACTGGAGATGGAGTGAATGATGCACCTGCACTGAAGTTGGCCGATATTGGGATTGCAATGGGCATTGCAGGGACAGAGGTGATCACTTTTGAAATAAATTCCTAGAAGTGACATGCTGTTTGTTGTGGAATGATTTTATTTTAAAATATGAAGTGCCTTGTTTCACAATATCCTGTTCAATGCTGTATTTATAATGTTCAGTTTTGCTGGTTTATGACATTCACCTTTATGTGATTCTATCTACCTACCGAAACTGTGTTGCAGACCTTTATTTTTCGAAGTATTATGATGCTTGTGTCTTCGAGCAACAAATATCCAACTTTTGTTTTGATATATCGTTCCTATCCTTCCTTCTAGGTTGCTAAGGAAGCTTCAGACATGGTTTTGGCAGATGATAATTTCAGCACAATTGTTTCCGCTGTTGGTGAAGGCAGATCCATTTACAATAATATGAAGGCCTTCATCAGGTAATATTTTTATTATAACATTCTGGTTTCCATCATCAGTAGCTTATATATTGGAATACATGGATCCCTAGAGAATTGTTTGAATGGATTCTCCTTTTCCTTCCAACTATTTTTAACTGTGGCTCTGATGAATAATGAGCCATCGAGATAGATAGTTTGCTAGGAAGTGATCGGAGTCTATTTGCGGGGAATTTGTTGTAATGTTCAAAATTTCAATTTGCTTGGGGTTGGAGAGGGGCATTTATTTTACAGCGCTAAATCCTGATAATCGATGTTGTCATTTTGTCAGTGTTAGTATGGTTATTTATTTTTATATTTTTAATCTCTTTTGAAAAATGAATTTAGTAGGTAAAGATCCCCAACTTTTGCTTAAATCAAGTATGTTGAGGAACTTTAAAGTATTTCCCAGTTGATGCTGATAATCTTAAATCTTTTGTCAAATAAATGTGCAACTCGAAAAAACTCACTTCTAGATTTCATTAAGACCTTATGCTACAACTTTTAACTATGTTTAAGGGTGCACAGTTATTTCTTCGATGATCTGCAATTGGCATTGTTGTGAGTAATGGTATGAGTGTAGAATAATATGTCCATGGTCCTAATTCAGTTGCACCTATTGGGTGTTATATTAAATTGGTCGAAAAACTGAGGAATTATGTGTAATAGGTGTAATGTTGCAGTGATGATGGCTGCAAAATTAAACACTGGTTGGGTTTGAATGTATGCATAACCTGTTAAAGCCCAAAAGCTAGACAAACCTTGCAATTACCATGTTCACGCTTTATAATGGTTTCCTTGTTGCAGATACATGATCTCCTCGAACATTGGTGAGGTTGCCTCAATATTCCTAACAGCCGCATTAGGCATCCCAGAGGGTCTGATACCAGTACAGCTTCTGTGGGTTAACTTGGTCACTGACGGGCCTCCAGCTACTGCTTTGGGCTTTAAYCCACCAGACAAGGATATTATGAAGAAATCGCCCAGAAGAAGTGAYGACTCGTTGATCAGCCCATGGATTCTATTCCGGTAYTTGGTATGCTCATTATCTTTGTAATCATAAAAGAAAACTGGGTTTTCTTGTAATTAGCCTAWAAACCTCKGGGGCAATTGTTGTATTTACTTATTAATGTTTCCATTTTGACGCAGGTGATTGGATCGTATGTCGGTGTAGCAACTGTGGGAATATTCATAATCTGGTACACACGCTCGTCTTTCCTGGGCATCGACCTCAGCGGAGACGGCCACAGCCTCGTAACCTACTCCCAGCTGGCCAACTGGGGACAATGCCAATCCTGGCAGAATTTTACCGCCTCCCCTTTCGTGGCTGGGAATCAATTGATCAGYTTTGACAACCCGTGCGATTATTTCCAGACGGGCAAAATCAAGGCTATGACACTSTCACTCTCCGTACTTGTCGCCATTGAGATGTTCAATTCGCTCAAYGCTCTGTCGGAGGACGGCAGYCTCTTAACAATGCCTCCGTGGGTCAACCCGTGGCTGCTTCTGGCCATGTCTGTCTCGTTCGGATTGCACTTTCTGATCCTTTACGTGCCGTTCCTTGCTCAGATATTCGGGATCGTGCCTCTAAGTTTGAACGAGTGGCTGTTGGTGTTGGCTGTGGCTTTGCCGGTGATTTTGATAGACGAGGTTCTTAAGTTTGTGGGTAGGTGTACGAGCGGCTTACGTGCGTCAAGTGTCAGGAGACCTTCTAAGCCAAAGGCAGAGTGAGGATAAAACTTTCTTAATTATCATATCAGCTTAGAGTTGGGTATGGTTATTATTATTATTCATTCATAAAAGGCCTGACAGAAACTGGTGTTGAAACGGTGAGATATGCGGATGCCCGCTTTGTGCACCCTTAGTTTAGAAATAAAAACAGTAGGGTTTTTTGCTTTGGGGCCTTCTTGGAGATTAAATATAGATTTGATTAGACTTTGTGATACTTTCAGATATAGGAAATTTAAAACTAGTTTTTGTTTAACCTTGTGCTTGCCTGATAATTGTGGGCGAAACTGATTTACATTTTGAAGCAAAGGAACCGTTTTGGGAGAAAAGCTTCGAATATAGTTTGTTCCCATTTGTTTCATGTTTGTACTTATTTTACTTTTTTATTCTTCTCATACGTGGTATGGTAGAGATCGATTTGTCATATAATAATATTTTAATTATACTTATTTAATAATTAGTGGGTTTTGGGCTCGTAGGGTTATGGGTATTGTTGGGTGGCTCGCATTTCAGTACCCATTGTTTTTTACGAAACGGAAGCGTCGTTTCCTTTTCTAACTTGGTTATCGTCCCGGACAGCAATCGAACGGCTGTCCGTAATTAGCCGAAGCCTCGTCAGCCCGTTCAGCAGGTTCGTTCCTCTTGGCACTAACTTCCTCGGCCCGTTCTCCTAGTAACAGCTTCCTCGGCCCGTTCCACGAACAAGGGGCACGATTTGTTGAAGCTGCCTCCTAAGTAGTTTCAGCTCGATGAGCGAGCTCGTTCAAGCGAAGCACGACTTTGACATACATGCTGATACACAAGGTAAAACAATCAAATCTCATAAGGGAGTTAATAACGAAAAGCAATTCCTTACCGATCGAATTTTGAACAAGATTCGAACAAAACAATCCAAGGATGCCGGAGTGCTGATTAATCGAAGACGAATTTCGAGGGGTGTTGGCTTGGGGATCCTGGCCCTATTTGCAGCGAACCAGCGACGAGCACGTCACAATCGTCGGGACAGTAGCCCAGCCCGCCGCCTCACCTGGTTGTCAAGTTCGCAGCTGACTGAAGTTTGCCTCTCCACACGAAGGGGTAAATGCTTAGAGATAATATCAAATCGGCGGGTCACAAAGATAAAGCAAAAGGGGAAGCAGAAACCATGCGATTCCAAAGCGACGGTAAAAGAGATAAAGTCACAGCGCAACAGAGAGTTGGAGAAAGAATGTCGGCGTGTTTAGATCAGGGGCAGGCTGCCCCCTTTTATACCTAGGGCTCAGTCAAACACCAACAGAAGGAGACGGGAAAAAGGGCCCAGACTAACACTGAAGTCAAACGGGTCAGGGGTCGGATTGACCTACCATGGAGGGGGGGTTATTCTCTACCTCGGCCCAGATTTTACGTGTCAACCTCGGTTTGCTGCTAGGAACCAAAAAAGAATTCTCATTATCGCCGTCCCGGTACCTGCACAAACAAATAATTTTAACGACAAAGTTAGCACAGATACCAAGAAGGAAAAAAAATATTTTTTTTTTTGCAAATTAACGAATACGCCTTACCTCATACTTACCATCACGGCCTAATCGGCCCTGTTCAAAATGATCAAATACGTTCGTAATTTCCTCGCGGGCAAACACTTAGTGTTCATGTCAGTCGGGTTATACTCAGACGGAATTTTCTCAAGGTCAATAATATGACCAGCAACAATATCACGAATGAAGAAGACGCACATCTAAATGCTTAGTACGATCATGAAAAACAGGATTCTTGCAAAGTTGAATCGCCGCTTGATTGTCAAAAAATAACACAACATTACCGTCTAAAACACCTATTTCAGACAAGAGGCCCTTTAACCAAATAGCGAGTCAGTTATAGCATCATATTCAGCTTCAATCGTTGATAAAGTGGCAATAGGTTGCAACTGAGACTTCCAACTAATACAGAGCCACACAAAGTAAAAACATACGAGGTTTTGGATTTTCTACTATCTCTATCCTCAGCATAATTATAATCAACATGTCCTTTGAGTAAAACACCGTCAGGCAATTTGCAAAATCTCAAACCAAAACTCACAGAGAATTCAAATAACGTATAACCATTTCAAAGCTTCCTAATGGAGTCTACCAGGATTAGACATGTATCTACTCAGACAACTAACAACATAACCAATGGCAGGCCTAGTACTAACCATGGGATACATTACATAACCAATTGCATTTGAATATGACACGTTTTTCATAAAATCGATTTCAGTTTTAGTCTTAGGGGACTGAGACTTACTTAACACAATATTCGGAGTAACCGGAACTTCAGTAGGGTCCACACCAGTCAAGAAAAACTTACTCAAAATCTTTTCAATATAGGAAATTTGATTTAAAAATATTGAATAGTTTTTTCTATCCCTAGCAATGTTCATGTCTAAAATAAGTTTTGCATCTCCAAGTATTTTCATACCAAATATATCACATAGATAATTTTGAACATACTCAACAGACTTTATGCAAGACTAATGATTCAAACTTTTGTGTACCTACTTTATAATTATTTGTCAAAAGTTTAAAAGCTTTCTTGCAAGAGTACGAGTTCGCATGTAGGTTGGTAAGCTGAATCGAGTCGATTCTCTCGAGAAAAACTAATCGAAGGTTCTTTTCGTGTTTGTTTTAATGAATAAGAAAATAATAAGAAAAATATATTCTAAACACTTAGAATCATTATGTTGACTCAAACGAAGAACTAAGAAATCAAAACTCTTGAAAGGATTTGAGAAAATAAGGATTCTTGAGCTCTAGAATCATCTCCACGACCTCTTGGGAAAACCCAATTGATGGTTCACAATGATTATAGGCTCTAGACCCATAATATCTAGCCAACATATTCAACATAACAATCTCAACACATCCAAAATCCATAAACAAACATCAATGGGTGTGTGTGTGTGTTGAGAGATTGAATTATATTAAGAATATCAATTAAAATAAGCAAATGAAATAGAGAACTTACTAATTAACGAAGAAAAGCAATTGTACAATAGAGAAATCCGAAAATTAAAACTAATTTATGACTTATATCTAAAAACTATTCTACTTTACCTAAAAACTAGAAATTTAAAAACTAAGAAAAATAGAAGAAAGAAAATATGAACACTATTGGGTTGTCATCCCCTAGGGTTCGAAAGTTGTGTGAGAGTTCTCGTGTGTTCTAGGCGTCGCTCCTTTTATAGGATTTGGTGGTCTCTTTTTCTCTCACCAAATCCTTCTTCCAAGAGGTATCTTGATTTTGTTTCCAATAATAATTGTTCTCTTTCAATCCTTCAAAGGAAAGGTCTTCTCCCCTTCCCCAAGTCTCCCCAACTGCTTTTAATATAGTAGGACCCTTTTTAAAGACGCGTTAGATCCGAGCTTGCTCATTTTATGGGCCGAAGACTCTTAATTTCCGAAACAGTGATCGCACTGGGTAACCCAGTGTGGATCAACGCACCCAGTGTCAGTTGTAACACTTCAAATCGAGGCCCGATTTCACTAAAACTCCACTCGTAGGCCCACACTCGACTATCTCCAGACCAAAATATTTCAAGATACCTGGAATTAACATAATATAATTAATTATGATTAAAATACGATAACATAAGAAAATACGAAAATATGCTCAATCTATTCAACTTATACCAAAATCAATAACAAAAACTAACTAAAATACTAATAAAAATCAAGAAAAATTCATGTTAATCAACTAACAAGCAACATATCATCAACATAAATGAGAAAGAAAATAGGAACATTTGCAGATTCCTTAAAGTAGAGGCAATGATCATACGAGCTACGCTTAAACTTTAAAGAGAGCTTACAAGCAACAAACTTTTTGTTCCACTGTCTAGGAGATTGCTTCAAACCATACGACTTTTTAACCAAGCAAACACAATCAGGGTTCGTTTTGTCAATAAAACCTTTCGGTTGCCTCATAAAAATTTTCTCATCTAATTCACCATGCATAAAAGTAGTTTTAACATCCATTTGTTTCAACTCCCAATCAAAATGAGCAACTAATGCAAGCATAATATATATAGTGGTGAATTTAACAACAGGAACAAAAATTCCCGTATAATCTACCCCCTCTTTTTGAGTAAAACCCTTAATGACAAGTCTAACCCCTTCATTTTCATGCTTGACCTTGTACAACCACTTACAATCTACAACATTACAATCATCAGGTATAGGCACAAGGGTCCATGTTTGGTTAATATGAAAAGAGTTCATTTCATCATTCATAGTATTTAACCATGCACGAGAATTCACAGATTTCAAGGCTTCATGATACGTTTTTGGTTTGTTACTATCAATAGATTCAAACACATTAAAAGCATACGACGTCAAATGATAATCACGTAAAAGCACAGATTTGGAATGAGTTCTTTTCTCCCTATCTCTAGCAAGTTGATAATCATCTAACACATGCGTATCATGCATATTTTCAATATTTTTAGTATGCACATGAGAGGTTTGAACATTTTCGACAGGTAAATTTCCAGAAACATCAACAGGCACATTTTCAGTTTCAACATGCATATTTTGAGAATCATCAAACTTATTAACATGCATAGGCTCCACCTCACTTGGAGTCGGGTCAGGTTTATTAACAGTAGGCACAGAAGCATCTAAACATGGAAATTCAAACTCATTAAAAATCACATCACGACTAATTATCACTTTAAAACCCAATTCACTCCTAAGCCATGACCTGTAGCCTTTAACACCCTCTGGATAACCCAAAAAATACATTTCACAGAACGAGGTTCAAGCTTATCAAAATTTTTGAACAAAAGCAGCACAACCAAAAATACGCAAGTTTGAATAATCAATCTCTTTTCCACACCAAACCACCTCACCATTCTAAGACACGGAGGGGGACCTATTAACCAAATATGCAGCCGTTAATAAGGCCTCGCCCAAAAACCTTCAAAATCTTTTTGAAAGAACAGAAGTGAACAACATACATCTAACTCTTTCGAGTAGTGTACAGTTCATTCGTTTCGCAACCCCATTTTGCTGCGGGGTATACGGAACTGTCCGATGCCTTTGAATGATGGACTCGACACAAAGTTTATCAAGAGAGTTATTATAAAATTCAAATCCATTATCTGTCCTAAGAAATTTGATCCGTTTTCCAGTTTGATTTTCAATCAAGGTTTTCCAAGTTTTAAAATTTTCGAAAACGTCTTATTTTTCAAAAGAAACATAAAAACTTTTCTTGAGAAATTATCGATCACAGACAAAAAGTATCTATTACCACCTTGTGTGGGATCTTTAGCCGAATGCCACACATCAACATGCACATACTCAATCATGACAGACATAAGTTTTCGGGGAAGGGAAAATAGGGAATTGAACACGTTGTTGTTTGCCATACACACAAGTATCACAGCAGGGCATACAAGAACTTTATCCTTACCAAAACAACCTTGTTTATGCAAAATTTCTAACCCTTTACTACTCATGTGTACAAGACGTTTATGCCACAGATCAGTATGATCTACATGCACGAAGTTCGTAAATTTTGGCATAGATTTACTGTTAACAATGCAAACATACAAGTTTTGCCGCTTTTCAACTTTGAAAACAACAAGAGAACCCTTCATGATTTTCATAAAACCCTTACCCCACCTACCTTCTAACCCATCATCCTCAAGTGCAGCACAAGAAATCAGGTTATGGCATAAATCAGGCACATGTCGCACATTCTTAAGAGTTAAAACATAACCCGATTCAAAATGCAAGCATACATCACCCAAACCAACAACAATGCATATTTTCTCATTCGCCATAGAAACATGCCCATGCTTAATTTCTTTGTAATTCAAAAACAAATATTTATGAGAAGACATATGAAACGTGCATGCATAATCAACAAGCCACTCATTATCACATAGATTAGAACGTACGGAGTTCACTTATCATGCATTTCATCAGACTCAATAACCATATAAATATCACCCATATTATCATTACAGGACGCCATAATCGCATGATCAGGTTGTTGTTTATTTTTTTGGGGGTCGGGATATTGCTTAATATAGTGATTAGAATCACCACAATTATAACACTTACGGCCGCTTGGACGAGATTAGACCTACTCTTTCCTTTGCCTTTCTTTTTAGAAAAATTAGGGCTATTTTGATTAGTGGAGGTCTGAGGGTTTTGAAAACGGTTTCTCGACCTACCTCTAACAAAATTAACCTCGCCATAAACATTACTTCCATTATTTGCTTTTAAATCCAACTTTGTACTTTGTAAACCATTTATAACCATGTCGAGACTTACCTGATCTTAATAGCCAATTTTACATCATTATAAGAATCAGGAATAACATTTAAAAGTACAATAAGGGAGTAATCGTCAATATCTTTGGACAAATCTAGCTTAAATCTAAAAAAAATTTCAAGTAAAAATAGTTTACTTGGCAAAGACATTTCAGTATAAAGCTCTTCAAATTTTTCCCAAAGTTCTTTTGCAGAATCAAGTTTGCCACATTTACATAACATAGAGTCAGATAAATTCAAAATTATAGACGAATACGCATATTCATCAATTTCAACTTTTTTCTCAGCAGTAGTTTCAGTAGTAAATGAAAAATCAATCGCTTTGAAAACTTTTTGTTGAACTAAAATACCTTTCATTTTTGCTGCCAAATTTGAAAATCTCATTTTCCGTCAAATAGTGCCAAGTTAAAAGATGAAATAAATGTCATTTTTAAAACATGGAAGTTTTTGAAAAAATGACACAAACAAACACGAAGTTTCAGAAAAAACGCACAAAGCACAAAAATGAGGCAATCACAGATTTCAAAAGAAAACATGCACACAACAAATTACGAACGAAACGCAACGACGAGCACACGCTGGATTTACAAGTAAATCACGGCTAATGCTTATCGGTCCGATAACTAACTTATCGAAATAAGTCGGTTACCGACCTTAGCCCCAAATCGATAATCCACGCCCCTCCAGATCCCTATGGCACTAAGCGGCCCGAGTAAGAAAGTTTCACGTACGTGAATTATCGAGAGATTACGAACAATCAATTAAACAAAAAACTAATTAACAAGATACGATAAACGACACGTAATCAACAGAATATCAACGAGGGCGCAAAACATACACATTCGACTAACCTAAAACTAAAATAAATCAACCAGCAAGATCCCAAATAGTAAAACCCGTTATAAGCGGTGTTTACGCTACGATAGTAAAACGGAGAGGATCAAGTCAATTTACCAGAGCGGGATCCCACGCAGGGACCATAATCCACCAGAGCGGTGGACGACGGGTACTCTAATACCACTGTTAGGCGGCTCGCCATTCGGTACCCGCTATTTTCACAAAACCAAGGGGCCCGATTCGTTGAAGTTGCCTCCTAAATAGTTTCAGCCCGCTGAGTCCGTTCAAGCGAAGCACGACTTTGACATACACGCTAATACACAAAGTAAAGAAATCAAATCTCACAAGGGAGTTAGTACTGAAAAGCAATTCCTTACCAATCAAATCTTGAACAAGATTCAAATAAAAAACCCAAGGATGTCGGAGTGCCAATTAACCGAAGATGAATTTTGAGTGGTGTCGGCTCAGGGATCCTGGCTTTAATTTGCAGCAAATCAGTGACGAGCACGTCGGAACCGCCGGGACCATAGCCCATCCCGCTGCCTCACCTGGTTGTCAAGACCACTGCTGACTGAAGTTTGCCTCTCCACACGAAGGGGTAAATGCTTAGAGATAATATCAAATCAGCGGGTTACAAAGACAAAGCAAAAGGGGAAGCAGAAACCATGCGATTACATAGCGACAATAAAAGGGATAAAGTTACAGCGCAACAAAGAGCTGGAGAAAGAATGTCGGCGTGTTTAGATCAGGGGCAGGCTGCCCCATTTTATTCCTAGGGCCCAACGTAGGGTTATGAAAAAGAACTAACCAATAGGGCTCAGTCAAACACCAACAGAAGGAGACGGGAAAAATGGCCCAGACTAACACTGAAGTCAAACAGGTCAGGGGTCGGGTTGACCTACCATGGAGGGGCGGTTTTGGGATGGGTTTTTTCTTGTGGGCTCGGTAGAGAAAGTGGGTTGCCCTTCTTGGAGGTCATTTGAGTCTATTCCAACAATTATTTTTCTATTTAAGTTTAGGGTTGCAATCTTTTAGAGTTGTCGATAAATATATTGAGATTCGACTTTAGTTTGGAATATAAGTTCTTGTTCTATTCAGCAATTTATAAATTTCTGGCTCTTGACTTTATCAATTTGGTTTCACCCGTTGGATTTAAAAAGAGTATGTCGAAGATAAAGAAGGGCGTGGATTCATTATTTTGTATATCAGAACAACTTGATTGTATCATGAAGTTGATGATGCAATTTTGGCCTCAAGAAAACATCAGTGCAACAACTACCAAAGTAGCCGCAACGGTGCCCGTTTCTTCTCCCATGGCGACACCTGTTCCTCTTCCCGCAAATCACCTAATTTTGCCCGACAAGAATTTGTAACTTGGTAGCAGAGATGAATTTTTTCCCCAATTCGGCATAAGGGTTCCCCACTTCTTCCGTGGTATATTCGTCTTTCCGTTACTCTTGTTGTTATAACTTATAATACACCTAAGGTTGAGAAATACATAGTAGATGCTTATTTTTTGTAATAAACATAAAAATTTTAACCAAAATTTTGAAATTCACATCAAATCTATGTAATTAGCCACATGATGCACCCCCCAAAATCAGCATATAATAAACCCCTGAAAGGTTGAGTTATATCGAGTAAGATTTTAACTCGGATCAAATAAGGGGCAAAAAACATTAATTAATTAATTAATTATCACGCTACAATATATTATCCCCAAGTAATTAATTCTACATGTATCAGATGTGATTAGATAAAATCATATGGCAACACAATAACTGTTATTATTTTGAGGTTTTAATAATACCACCCAATAACTGTATGACGTAATATCACTACACAACACATCTCTCTCGTTCTTTGGCCTAATGTAGGAAATTGAGTTTGAGTAGAACTGTACATGTCGTGTTGTAGCCTAACTTAGTTTGAAAGGAAAACGAAAACCCAATTAACATTAACCCGGTAATCAATCCTACCAAGGAAAGGTATTTATCGATATATACATGTGATTGGCCTAGTAGAAATTAGAAATATTAACATCCCGTCCCGTACATTTGACGATCGTGATTAACTTGCAATTTTTTGTTTAATTTTCCAGATGGGCATGATCGAGGATCGCCCTGTTCTGACGAGAGCCACGTATTTCAACCTCTACAAGTGGCCGGAATCGGATATCGAGTTCGTGAAGTCGATAATATCCGGCCAAGCGAGGGCCGGGCCTGATGGGTTTGCATGCAGACAGTTGTATCTAAGAAGCTACACTTTCTGTAGAAAAGAGGAAATCAAGTGCCTTGGGCTGCTGCCTAAACGTAGAAAGAGAGGCTCATCCATTGCCTCTATTTGCCGCTGGATCTTGTCTTCTTGCACCTTCAAGACTAATGTTCAAGATTGATGATGGTGTGTGTATATATATATATATTTTTAATTTTTAATTAGAAAAAGAAAATAACTTCTGTTTTGTTTTTGAGATTTATATTTTTTGGGATGCGTCATTTATGGGTGTGTTTCAACATTTTGGATTCTGTATATTTACTTTTGGATAACTTGACATGTATAATTCATATTATGTACACATTATGTCACGCGTACTAAAATTAAGAGGCTTTCACATGATTGATGTAATTTAATTTTAATTTTTTTTTGGGAGATATTATTTAAGGTTGAGAGAGTGACCACTCCTATAGAATTGAGTATACCCACACCTATAAGAATAGTTGCTATCCATGTGGATGGTGCTTTTTTAAATAAATAAAGTTTTCTCTTTTGCTGATTAGATACAAATCTTCATCTACTAGGATTGCGCCATTTGAGTATTAAGTGATTATGTTATAAAATTTAACAAAATGATAGTTCATTTAAATTAGTTTATAGATTGTATGAATAAGTTTGTACAAAAATTATAAGAATATCCAACTTTGTTTATTATTATCATAATTTTAGTATATGAAAAACTATATACAAGAGGGATTGGAATTGTGGACAATGAGGTAAAATAAAGTTCACGATTAGAGTGAGAAATGTTTAATCAGAACATCATTAATGTGATTTATGAATATTTTGAACGTGACGAACGGTCTAATTTGAACCGTCAATTTTAATGAATATAATTAAAGTATGTGATACTTTATCATAACATCATTGATGCGGTTTGTGAATATATTGGATGTGACACGCTAATAAGAACTGTCGATGTTGTGACATCTACATAGGGATATTTATGATTTGACATAATAAATTTCGTTTCGACGTGAAATTTAATTAAATCACAAGATGATTATATATGAATAAATTTTAATCTTGAATCAGTCCTAGACTCTCGTTTATTTTAGTGAGGTTCTTAATTTACGTTAGAATTTATTTGTGAATATTTTTCAAATTTGCATTTTAAAATTTTATTCAACTTAGATGCCTAAGAATATAATTAGCAGATGTGCAATCCTTTTTGAGGGAAGTAGATAGACAATTCCCCCATATGTTATTTCTAGAACTGAGTGGAATGATGCCTCTAATTTACGGGAGATTCTACGGTGCCATGACTAAATTATTTTAAACTTAGTTATAGATCAATTTATGTAAATGTAGGGGGAGTGCAAGGTGACTTCACGGCACTGTAATCATTTTCCTAATTTACATTTCGATTATAAATTAACCACTCGCCGGTGAATTAATGGTAAATAAGAAAATAGAAGTAATTGAAAAGGTTAACAGAAATATACCTAGTTCCAGTTATGACTTGTGAAATATTAATCTATATGAAATGAATATATAAATGAACGACCCAAAATGCGATAGAGTAAATTAATTTGTAATGAAGAAGAATGCAATTCCAAATTAATAAATTGAATGAAATAATTATAGAGTTTGATTATTTATTCAACCTATTGGAGCTTCTAATTATCGGTTCATGGTCCCTAGTGCGCCCTCTAATTATAGAGTTTGGTAGAAATATAATGACTTGTGAAATATTAATCTATATGAAATGAATATATAAATGAACGACTCGAAATGCGATAGAGTAAATTAATTTGTAATGAAGAAGAATGAAATTCCAAATTAATAAATTGAATGAAATAATTAAAGAGTTTGATTATTTATTCAACCTATTGGAGCTTCTAATTATCGGTTCATGGTCCTTAGTGAGCCTTCCAATTATAGAGTTTGGCAGAAATATAATGACTTGTGAAATATTAATCTATATGAAATGAATATATAAATGAACGACTCAAAATGCGATAGAGTAAATTAATTTGTAATGAAGAAGAATGCAATTCCAAATTAATAAATTGAATAAAATAATTAAAGAGTTTGATTATTTATTCAACTTATTGGAGCTTCTAATTATCGGTTCATGGTCCCTAGTGCGCCTTCTAGTTATAGAGTTTGGTAGAAATATAAATTCAAGTTCTTATGGGAAGATGAGAAACCAGTCTTTAAGGACTAATTCATAAATATTAAATTTATGATATTTAAGTTATTTTTGAATTATTTAATTATAAGATAATTAAAAAGTATGAAAACTTTATACTTGAAAAAATATTTCCTTGTAAATTTAATTATTTTAAGATAGAAAATCAAATTAATTGAAACACGGAGACTAAGAAGATTGAGTCATTATACCGTGCACCTGAGTGCACTTTGCAAGGTGCACCCAAATAATTTAATTTATCATCCCATGTAATTGACATATATCATCATATATAATTGGTATATATCACCACCTACAACTAATACATATTATCACAAATCATATAAATTCTAAATCTAAAATGAAAAAAAAAAAAACTAAACGAAAAATTAAATCCTAAAAATAGAAAATTAAACCCTAAAATAAAAAACTAAACCCCGAAATTGAATATTAAACTCTAAAACTTAAATTTTTACCATATATCATCAGGGGCGGATCTAGGATCATAAATTTCAGGGGGCCACTTATTAAGAAGAACAAAAATATTTGTGGCACCTTGTATACCAAAAGATAACACAATTAAAAAATATAAATACAAAAGTTAATATTAATAACTAGTATAATACCAAAAAAAAAACCAAAAGTTTATGAAAGATATTCGATCGAATGTCGAATACATCTCTCTCTAACTAAAAGGAATACGACGTTCTTTTAAATTTTCAAAGTTTTCAATGATATCTTCCAAACTCACATTTCTAGCAATCTCTCTCTCAATATATATCATTAATGCATATGAGAGAAAATCATCCTCCATTTTGCTCCGTAACCTAGTTTTGACAATATTAATCGCGGAGAATGATCGTTCTATAGTGGCAATAGAAACCGGAAGAGTAAGCACAAGCACGATCACTCTGAAAACAAAATTATATGTAGCAGACTTCTTAGTCTTCACCAACCACTGACATAACTCTGAAATGGTTGAAAGATCTTTGTAGTCAGATCCTTTGACTACATTGTACTCGTAATGCTTCAACTCCATCTTCAATTGCTCTTTTTTGACGCTTGTAAAATCTTGAGTATAAAACTTTTCAACCAAATTACATATATCCACAACTTTGAAAGATTTCACACTTTGTGGATTCAAAGAATTACTTAGAGTGAGCAATTCCATCGCATCATCACTAAAGCGACCATTAATCTCTTGCAATTGTGAATTTATCGCAGCATAAAAAAGGTCTACACGATAATGATGTTCAATGGTGAAATTGTCCTGTTGACAGCGGGATCGACCTCGTCTATCAATATATGGAGCGCTGAAACTAGGAATATCAATATTTTGAACCTCACAAAAAGACTTTATTTTTGCAAGCAAATCATCCCATTTGTTATCTCTCATTTTTTGCAGTAAACTCTTAGTAGATAATACAAGATCTATCGCATTTACAATATCCTGAGATTTACTTTGCAAAGCCAGACAAAGAGTATCAGTGATCATCATAATTTCACTCATAAGATGCAAGACAAAATTAAAAGAAGTCATCTCATCATAAACGGATGTTGCATCTGCTCTCTGAGAAGGAAGCCCATCATCCATAACATTAATCAATACAGTACACGATGCACTAAATATTTTAATTAGTCTAGACAACGATCTCAAATGAGAACTTCAACGTGTATCATCATCTCGCTGTAAATTGCCAATCTGATTAAGTCCATTCCTGTCTCGATCTCATTAATAGCAATCAAATGCGCAATATCATTAGCATGAGCACTCTTTAGTTCATCATTACGTTTGCAAGAAGCACCAGCAATATTAACTATAATAGTTAATTTATCAAAAAATTGATGAATGGGCGTCGCATTTTTTGATGCTGCAACAAAAGCCAGTTGTAACCGATGAGCAAAGCAATGAACATAATAAGCACTTCTACAATCTTTTGTAATCAAAGCTTGAAATCCATTAAACTCACCCCTCATATTACTAGCCCCATCATAACTTTGACCTCCAATATTTTGAACATCCAAATTGTAACGAGTCAAACAAGAATAAACGCTGCAGTATCAGATACATGAACAAGCGCAAAGAAATGTTCTTGAATGAACCCATTACTATCCACAAACCTCAATACTATAGACATTTGTTCTCTTTTTGACTCATTTCGGGCTTCATCAACAATTATGCAATAATTGGCAAGTCCAATTTATTCACGAATTGCATTCTTCACTCTCACTGAAAACACGTGAAGTATTTGTTTTTGGATATCATGACTTGTATACTTGGTATTTTTTGGAGTTTTAGAAATTGCTTTAGAAAGTTTGTCATTGTATGCAGCCAACATATCTACAAATTCAAGAAAATTACCACGATTATGTGAATCGGATCTCTCGTTGTGGCCTCTAAATGGAACCTTTTGGAGTGCAAGCAACCGCACTACATTTATGTGAGCCTTTAACCGCAAATGATTCATTGCAACTTATTGAGAACTAAATTTGTTGAACCCTCTTGTTATATGTTGTGGTTGGTTCATCAAATCCTCACATGCCTTTTTAGCATTACGATGGGCTAGACATACATTATCTTTCCCTATATGTCCGATTAAAGCACATGCTTTTCCTCGAACCTTCTTCCAACTATCAAATCCATCAACAGTAAATGCAGTTTGTTTTGAGCATCGAGATGGCTTGTTGAAGATAAAACACGAAAAATAATATACTTTTTCTTTAGCCGGTGAATAATCCAACCAAGGAAATAGTTCATACCAATCGGGATTGAATCGTCGAGGATGGTCGATATTATTGTTTAATGGATATTTTTCAAGAATAGTTTGATATGCTTTCAGATTCAAATAAGTTCGACAAACCTCTTCCTTTTGGTTAGGAGGGTACTCCCATATTTGTCGACGCAATCTTGGGTTACTTTCTAAGGAATTGAGATCAAACTCTTCACATTCTATATTTCTTAACCTTTTTGAAGGAGTTTCAGATGGAGAATCGTTGTTATTTGAGGCTGGAGATGGAGTTATAAGAGTAGTTGGGTCTAATTCGTTTGTTCTTTTTCTTGAAAAATAATTATCAAGTGTAGCCGATTTCCCCATTTGAAGCAGATAAATCCTATCGAACAATTTAACTATCAATTTATCAGAAAATAAGTCTTGAAACTCCTATTGAACAAAAATAGCAATTATCACAAAAAATAAAATACAATTATAAAATAGAATCAATCAACCAATAAATCAATCCATATTTCATAACAAGATCAAAAACAACATTTAATAGTCATTCATCTCAATTTCTCAACCCTCAATGGACTGAAGGCCCGAATTTCATCCAAAAACTCAACTAACAAACAATAATTAATATTTATTCATCTCGATTTCTCAATCCATTGTAGGTTGAAGGCCCGAATTTTATAAAAATTCGACCAAAATAAGCTCTAGATATAAGATTTTTTGTTTAGAAAATAAAAAAAATCTAGAAGAGATATTCGAATACACATACCTAAAAGATGACCAACGACAACGGTGGAAAAGACGGCACCTGAATGTTAAGCATAGGGTTGTTTCTTTTATTTAGCGTGAGCAAAAAAATTCTTGAAAATTCTTGTTGCAGGGCCGTACTTTTTCATTTTGTTTTGGTTTCTGCTTTGTACAAACAATCACCGTAACCTTTTATTTCCTTTTTTTTTTTAATTATTTATTTGTTGCATTGCCAGTCGTTTTTTTCTGCTTTTTTTTTTCTTTTTCAGGTTAAAAAAAAGGAAAGGAATTAGTAATGGATTGGGATTCGAACTCTGTACCTATTAAGAGTTCAATGGATTGGCTTACCACTTGACCAACTCCTTTACTTGAAATTTTGTGGAGGCCATATATTATATAATTTTCATATAAAAATTATACCTTTATAATAGTATGATTTTTTAAATTTTCTTCAGGGGCCATGGCCCTCCCACGGTACACTGTACATCCGACCCTGTATATCATCACATGTAACAGACACATATTATCATATATAACTAACACATATCTTCACATATAACAGGTAGAATGATAGATTTTTGTTGGGACTCTAAAATAGAAAATTAAATTAAAAAAGTAAAAAATAAATTTTAAAATGAAAAATTAAAACCTAAAAATAGAAAACTAAACTCTAAAATGGAAAGGTAAACACTAAATTCTAGATTTTTGTCACATATCATCGCGTATAACTACCATATATTACCACGTATAACTGAATGATAATAAATTTTTGCAGGGTATAAATTCTAAGATTGATGTGGACCAAAATGTCTATACGTGATATTATTTATTGTGTGAGGTTATTTGTGGTAAGCGACCTCATTCCTAGGAGAGGGTGTTCCTCCTGGAAGATGGGTGAGCTGTATTGTGTCCTTAAAAAGTGAGCGAGCTGGTTTGTGTAGAGTAGCGACCTGTAGTATGGGGATGAGTTCTCATATAGAGTCGTGATCTATTGTGGTTTGAGCTGTGTACTTTGGCTCGATTGTGGGATTTATGAATGATAATGCCCGTGGGCTTATGGTGGTTATGTTGTGTGGTTTTCAGTGGGCTGTATAAAGGGCCCAGACTTATTGTGTTGAAGAGATTTGTTTTATTTGGGAACTTAACATGCGGAAAGAGTCCTAATTGAGAGTCGGTTATAGAGTTGTATTATGAATGGAATTATGGTTATAGAAGGTAACCCTATATTGAGGGAGATTTCCCATATCTTTATATAAAGGGGCGTGTGCCTCTCATTAGACGACTACGTTAATATTATTTTACTGCGTTATTATTCTTATTTGGGAGGGTGAAGAGTGTTGATTTCGCTTATTAACTTAAGCGTCGGAGGGCCTTAACGGGCTCGAAATCCGGCCCGTTTGAGGCGTTGTTTTGCAGGACCAGCGAGATCGCCAAGATATTCACGGAAGGTTTAAGAGGTCGCTTTAACGTATTTTGAAGCAGTTTCAGGTCGCTGATCTCTTCTTGAGGTTAGTGCCCCTTTATTTGGTAGTTCAACTTTTTGGACTCATCAAAGATGCATCAAGGTGCATGTAATAAATTGGCAAGAATATACTTTCTCTGTATATAAGCGAGAGAATGTATTTCGTACGTACACAACGTAGGAATTACAAATTCTTATTTGGGTGCCCACGCTGAGATGACGAATTAGTGATGATTAAAAAGAATCAAAATTTTAGTGTTTTTATAAAATTTATAAGACACAAATTCATCAAACATTCCATATGATTTAGTTATTCGTATTAATTTTTTATTAAATATGTAATTTTATTTTTATGAAAAACGCACTTCCACAATAATTTAATTTGATCCAACTAATATTTAAAGACGGCAATGATTCCGGCAAGTGATTTAATTCTCGCACTATCCATCTTTCACATTTTCGATTTCCACTTATTTGTGTGTTAACTTTATAGTTTTTGATAAACTCAAAATGTCAATTCACTACAATAAAAAGGGTGTTTAGTGACATTTTTTTTCCATGTTTAATGATGCTTATAAGCGTCACAAATCAATTTAACTACGCTTGGAAAAGTGTCACGAATTGCGTTGTTAAATTTGATGTCACGAATTTATACATGACGCAAGATACATGCATAGGTAAATTTCTGAACGTGACGCTTTTTTTCCTATCGCGTCATGAATATGAATTTGGTGACACTAATTTTTTTTATCACGGATAGAGTTTTTTAGACGACACCAGTCAATTTCCGCGTCGCTACAACATTTTTAATGAAGTAGTGTTGTCAAATTCAAGACACTTTTAGAATTTAGCGTCATTAAAAATATGACATTTTTCGAAAAAGCGACATTAGAATAGAGACTAGTGGCGGATCCACCTTGGTACATGGGGGTACGACTACCCCAAATTGAAAAATTATCATAATTGTATAGTGCTAAAAATAAAATTGTACCCCATTTTTTCTACTGTAATTGCAAACTAACACTACTAAGTTTCAAAAGAAAAGAGAGAATCCTTACTTTACCTATTACACGAGAGAATCCAAGATTTTTTTGTACGATTAATGAATAGATATTCGAAATTTAAAGAATTATACGTCGGATAATTTTGATTACTATAAAAATTGTTAAGGGTGTTTTTATCTTTTGAATGATAAAAACATCGTGCTTATAAGCTTTTTTAGTTAATGAATTTATTTTGAGGAGCTTATAAGATCTTTAAAGTCTTTTTTGAAGTATTTATAAAATCTTAAACATATGAGATATTTTTTAGATCTTATAAGTTTTTCAAAACACCCTCTAACAAAGCACTTATTGCGTTCTTTTGATCGGTTATTAAGCACATTTCTTCTTTAAAAATAATTAGTAGTAGTTTAATTTATGTTAATTATTTAGTTCTATTAGTTATTAGTACTTTTTATCGATTGGATGAATTATAATTGTAATTTTATTTTGCATTGTGTTGTGACTTTTATTATAAAATAATATTTATTAATTATACATTTCATCCCCAAATTTAAAAGTTTGGTTCCGCCACTGATAGAGACACGTCGAAGTAATAGCGTCATCAAACTCATTACGTTTTAATGATTTGTATCCTTACATCTGCAACAATTTTTCAAATTGTAGTCACAAGATTGGCAACACGATTCATTTTATGTCTTAAATATTATTGTTATTATTATTATTATTATTATTTACCTCGAAACTGAACCAAACCAAATGTATCTTTCATCATCAAAAAATCCAAAAAGAGAAAAGAGAAACAACACGTGAAAGTACAGAACAACAAATAAGAGCTTTTTTTTGTACATGGCTAAAATGATGGCAATGGTGGTCGTGGTTTTTCTATTAGCTCTAATTCTTAGCACAAACCCGGTTAGAGCCACAGATTGTTTCAGCGTTGTGTCGAATATGTTTTCTTGCAGAAACTATCTAGAAAATCCTATCACAAGATGCAGTTCGTAATATTAATGCGGTTGAAAATGGAGATATCGTTAGTTTGTGCAAATGTCTTAGGCAAATTTACCCATTAGGCTCTGGAATTCTCCCTTCCAAGGCTCGGCAACTCCCCGGTATCTGCAATCTCTCCGGCCTCCTGTCACTTGTCAACTGCCATGCCCCAACATCAGTTACAGAGTCGTCAAAGGATATCACTATTCCATTTTCGCCGCTGGCTCCCGGCCTTCTGCCACCAATTTCGCTCCCCTTTCCGCCACTGGCTCCTGGCCTTCTCCCGCCAATGTCGTTTCTTCCACCGCATCCCTCAGCAGCATGATGAGTCTAGATTCGTGGCTTAGCTGTGTATCAATGGCATACCAAAAAAAGAATAAGAATGCAATATGACAATATATGTTACTTGGGTTTGTCATGATTTTGTTGGCTTTGTGAACGTGTATTGGGAGTAGAGAGAGAGGGGGATTAGGCGAAAGGGAGATAGAGAAGGGTGGTGATGCGTGTGATTGTGAATTTGCAGAAAGTGAGGAAAGTGAGGGATGGAGGGTCGTGGGTGAGTGTGTTTTAATGGGGTGGTTTAAAGGGGTTTTAGTGGATCGGGCTGTTGGTCCATGTTAACAAATAATAACATTAATTATTTAGGTTAAATAATATTTTCAAATAATATTATTTGGTAAATTTGTAATGCTTACAAGAAAATGTCACCAATTTTATTACACTTTTGATAAGCGTCACACTAGTATGTATGACTATTATAAAAAAAAAAATATTGAAATTTATATTGCGACGCTTACAAGAAAACGTTAATATTTAAATTTATTTAATGACACTTTAAAAAAGTGTAAGCAAACTATTGTAAAAACACTAACAATTTTGTAAAAGCGTCGCCTATATAAATTCGCTTTTTAAAAAGCGTCATGATAAAGGGTATAATTACTGACACTTATGTAAGTGCGTCGTTACTTAATTATGCATTTTCTTTAAGTATCGTCATATGGGTAAAAAAAAAACCGACACTTTTGAAAATGTGTCATTTTATAAGTACGCTTTTTAAAAAGCGTCGTTATATTACTAAATCTGCTGACGCTTTTCTAAAAATGTCATTATTTAATTACGTGTTTTAAAAAGTGTCATTATAAATTAGTTTTAACTTCGCTTTTTAAAATACATAATGAAAAAATGATGCTTTTTAAAAAGCGTCACCAATTTATGTTGCTATATATCTCTTTTGTTGTAGTGATCTCAATATCTACTGATTATGTAAAATTACAATAATCTGCTTTCATTTTTCTATAAATGAAAAACTTATATATTTGATCAAATATGAGTCAAATCCCACATTTCTCAAAGTAAGATATATTACAAAAGTAAGAGATATGACAGATTTGGTTTCATTTGATAGATTTAAAAAAAAAAAAAAGCTTTGGAAGAATGTGTGCAAACATAATGCGCGACTGAATTCAGGAAATTTCTACGGTACCTTCACGGCACCATTCCTCACTTTATGGTGCTCAATAGTAGCCATAGATCAATTTCATCATGGCTATATAATTCTCAGGAAAAAAAAAATAGAAATGCCTATTTTAAAACAGGAACTTATAAAAAAAAAATAACACCATACAAAATCATGCAAAATGAAGAACAAAACATAAAAATAAAAACCCTTACCAAGAAACAGTGCCATTAGTTGAATATGGTTGCGGTTGCGGCATTGAGAATTTCTTTTTTCGAATTAACTTGACAATAATAGAAAAAAAATATTTATTTGATGAAATAATATGAAAAAAAAATTTACCGTATTTTTATATCTTACTTATTATATTTTTAATTTTGAGATTCTTACAAAAGAAGATTTCATTTACTATAAAATGAATATGGTTGTGGCATTGAGAAATAAATAAACTTCAAAACCATAATAGTAACTTAATTGCAAAAGATTCAATTGAAAATAAGTAAATTATCTTTACGGAAAACTTTATCATGTATATATAACATTATGAAAATCATATAGAAGTTAGATGGTAATTTATGAGAGGGGTGGCAAAATATAATTATTTCGTCTTTATACATATAAAATATTAGTTAATTAATATTATTCTAAGGTACCAGTAGAAGGTGGTGGGGGAGGGAGAGACGACTGCCCCCATCAGCCCCCTTGGGTCCATCCTTGCACCCTTTTCTTCTAGCAACTTTTAGGCCTTGTTTGGTCTACGACTCCGAATACCAGGATTGGGATTCTAATAATCTCAATTCTCGTTTGTTCTACGACTCAAATTTTCAATCCACAACCAATAATTTCTTACATCTAACCCCACACTCATCTCTTTTATCACATCATTCATCATATTTAAAAAATTAAATATTACTAAATATCACCCCTATATATTAATGCAAAATTCTCCTAACCTATGTGTCTGTTTCGTATGCTTCGTTTGATAAATAAAAAATTCTGGTGCTTTGTTTGCTTATGTGTCATCCGAGCCTAATATTTACCTATTTTCTTTTTATTGCATCTTACCTATTTTTTTTTATTATATTTTCTTATTCAATACTTTCCTTTGATTCTACTAATATAAAAATAGAAATAAATCATATATAATAAGTAGATAAGATCTAAATTAGTTATTTTAATTAAAATAAAAACAACATATGAATTAATTTTATTTAAAAAAACTTTATTATGAAAATAATTAAATAAATTTTATTGATAATATAATTTAAAATAATTTTATTTTTGGAGTTTCAAATATTTTATATAGGTAAAATATGAGTTATTTACAATAATCTAAGTATTTAACTAAATTTTAGTAATTTATTCAATCTAAATATAAAAATATTAATTTATATACTAATAATTAATAAACATTGATTAGACACAGTACAATGCGGCACGAGTAATAAACATTGATTAGACACAGTACAATGCGGCACGTGTTGAGGGTATGATATCTTTTGAATATCTAAAAGTATGTAACTAATAATTAATAATGAATTTATTCTAAACATTAATATATAAAATAATTTAATAATAATTATTAATAATAAAAATAGATATTAGACACGGGTTTAAAATGTGACGCCTTTTGAATTTTTGCAAGTATATAACTAAGATTTAATGAATTTAATTTAAACATCAAATACAAAAATATTTAATATTTATAATAATTAATCAATAGATTAGACATGTACTATAGGTTGGGAATAATTATTTTAATTTTTTTATTTTAGATTTAAAATTCAGTAATTATCACAAATATTATTTATATTTATCTTTTGATAAGTTCCGTGTTACACGGGTGCTAAACAAGTATATATTAATTCAAAATCCTCATAATTTATGTGTCTTCTTCGTCTGTTTCGCTTGGATAATAAAAAATCTTGGTGCTTCGTTTGCTTATGTGTCACCCGAGCCTAATATATACCTAATTTAATATTTTTCTTTTACTATATCTTGCCTAATTTAATATTTCCTTTTATTATATTTAGCCTAACTTAATAGTTTTCTTTTATTATATTTTATCTAATTCAATAATTCTCTTTTATACTCCTAATATCAAAATATAAATAAGTCATATATAATTAGTAGAAAAAAAACTTAGATTAATTATATTAATTAAAAGACAAATTACATATGAAATAATTTTAATTACAAAAAAAAATTATATATGAAAATAATTAATAAATTATATTT
>BMAC01000367.1:1225297-1237975 GCA_014905375.1 Phtheirospermum japonicum
TTGAATCAACGGTCATTTCCTCTCGACCCATTTGATCATCAAATGGTTCACTTGATCTTGAACCGTTGATTTCAAACGACTACATTTTGATTGTTGAACCGCCAGTTTGAACCGACCAATTATTTTTATTCTCAAATCGGCGGTTTAAACGCCGGTTTACGGGTTGGAAAAAAGGTAGAAATGGAACTGGACCGCATTAGTGGTGGTTTTGGTCCGGTTCCAGTTCAAACTGTGTTCAAAGGTTTCCTCAACCGTTGACCGCTGGTTTGAACTGACGGTTTGGCCGGTTCGCCCGAACCGGTGGGCACGTCTACTCCATCTATATTGAGCCTGAACAATATGATATTTAAGTCTTCTAGTTAGTTTTAGCTTATTTCCAATTTTACATCAATATTCAAGAATCCCCTCCCGTGCTTTTTTTTTTTTCAAACATTATGCCTTGATCCCACTAGTTTCAAGTGCTTTTCTACCTGCAAAATAATCATTTTCTACAGAACCCTTTCTTTTCATGTTTATTAACATATTTCTCTTTCCATATATGCCAGCATATAAGGCTTGGTATTGTTTTTAGTAATATGTGGTGTGTGTGCATAAGGTGTATTTGATGTCCATGCAGATATGTTGGTAACTCACCCACACAGGGCTACATTTTTACCGATGCAATACAGATGGGTAATGCCTGTCAGATGCCCCTTGGCCGTCGATCGATTACCACTACTGCAGAAAGTAGATACAAAGGCGCCTTATTCCACGGCGGGTTCTGGAAAAACTGTCGTTAAATCGGTCATTTAACGGCGGTTTTCATAAACCGCCGTAGAATCGTACATTTTACGGCGGTTTTATGAAAACCGACGTTAAAACTGAACTAATTAACCGCAGTTTTTAAGAAAGCGCCGTGAATTAACAAGTATTCACGGCGGTTCCTTAAAAACTGACGTTAATTAGTTCATACGTTAATTATTGCGGTAGTTTAACGTCGGTTCTAAGAGGACATTTAACGGCGGTTTCATAGGAACCGCCATAGAACAGTAAGCTGCCATGTCACCGATCCTCGTCCTTATCAAGCAAAAATTTTGGGCCGTTGATCAGTATCTGATCCGACGATCTGGATTAAATATTAAACTAAAAAAAATATTAAATCAAAAAACAATTAAATCAAATAAACAATAAATATTAAAATAAAAAATCCTAATCCACTTTCACTCGTTTAGATTACCACCGCCCTAATCTCACTCGTTTGGAGCCGTTCTCTACTTTCTCCACGGCGGCGGCTTCTGCCTCGGCTCCAGGACGTGGCCTCGCTTCCACAGTTTTTGCCACCGCCTCGCGTCGGCGCTGTAGGTTCTGGTGGTGGAGACGGACTACCGCCTCATGCCGGAGCACAGGCTCCCGCCTCCATGGACGACGCCATGCTCTCCGTCATGTGGCTCCAAGTCCAGGAGGTGCTAGCCGACGGCGCCGACGAGTGGCTGCGTTTTGGTAGGGTTTGTGTGTGTGTGTGTGAGAGAGAGAGAGAGACTGAGAAATAACTTGGATACATATTTCCATGTTCCATCGGCACCAGACGCCATGGCTGGCAAACGCTCCTCTCCATCCCTTTACAGGTATTATTTTATTTTTATTTATTTTTTAAAAAAAGTTTTATCTTTTTCATTTTTATTTATCCAGCTATGGAATTGCAGATTGTGGGGATATTAGTTTTCTGTTTCCTAGTAGCTGCTTTCTACTGCTTCGTTGGCCTATTCCGGGCAAGAAAGGTACTGAGCAATCACAAGTGCCTACTACCCGGGGCTGTCGGAGCATTGCTCGTTTACGATGTCACACAGCACGTTACGTTCGAGAACGTCGAGAGATGGTTGAAAGAGCTTCGAGACCACACGGACCAGAATATTGTGATCATGCATGTCGGCAACAAGGCAGATTTATGCACCTCCGTGCCGTCTCGACTGAGGACGGCCAAGCTTTTGCCGAGAAGGAGAAAACTTATTTTATGGAGACATCTGCGCTCGAGTCTATGAACGTCGAGAATGCTTTTGGGGACAAAGATGATGTGTCGGCCGTGAAAAAGGTCAGATGTTGCTCTGTATGATTTTCCGGAATTTATTTACAGTTGAGTGGGCGTACGGGTTTGTGTTTAGAATCCAGGGACACATTCATTACATTTGGTTCGTTTGCGGTAAATTAGTAGGCGGTTCAAAAACCGCCGTTAAAAGTCCCTAAAAACCGCCGTTAAATCACATTAAAGGGAGAGCAAAACACATTTTTGTCTTTAATTTAACTTTTATAATTATAGAAAATTGATAAGAAAATATAGAATAATACAATGTTAGAAAAAAAAATGCGATCAAGTTTTTTTGGACCTTTTTTTGATAAATTGTTTAACTTAGCAGATATGATTTGATGATGACCAATTTAACGTATTTTTTCTGGAATGTGGCCAATATAACGGAGTAAAATGAAAGTTTTCCTAATTTTTTATTTTTAATTTAATATTTAAAATTAAAGGAAAATGATAAGAAAGTATTAAATCATGTCACGTCAGCAGAAAAGTCCGATTGGATTTTTATTAGACATTTTTTGATGAAATGACCAACTTAAAAGACATTGTTGAAATTAATGATTTTTTCTCGTTTCAATTGATTAACTTGTTTGTTCAAACTAATGAAGTTTTGTTTTCATACTAGTGAAACTATGAGTTGGGTCTATGTTGCTACACGGACTCGATTCCATGGTATAAAAACTTGATTAAAATAGATTGAACTTTGAAAAGTCACATATCAAAAAGTCAAATCTAGAGAAGTTTAAGTTTATGATTTCTGAGTTTATTTTCTTTTACTTCTACATAGTGGGTATTTAAATATATTTTAGTATTTTAACAATAACATTACTTAAGAGCACTTTTCGAAAAATTTCGTATAAAAAATTTATTTAAGAGCATCTACATCGGTTGGTGTTGAAATAAACACCCAACCACCCCTATCTTCCTATCTTCCGCATCATCTTCATATCAATTCCATTAAACATGTGTCCATTTAAATAGATTCCCGACTTAATTTAAACATTCATACTCGTTATATGCGGCCCTACTTATTCATCTTTTACATTAAATCAACATAGTTATAGTTTGAGAGAGAGAGAGGGGGTAGGGGTAGGGGTAGGTTGCTTAGTAAACTGCTCTATTACATATGTGATGCTATTTATATATTATTTACTTGTTAATTAAGCTAATAGTAAAAATTAAGAAAATATAAAAATAGCAATATGAAAATATAAATAAGATTTTGTTTATTTAATTTAGCATTGCATATAATGTAATGATTCCTAGATTCCCACATATAGAATGGTTCTCAAATAATCCTAATCATATATATATATATATATATATATATATATATATATATATAAGAGAGAGAGAGAGAGAGAGAGAGAGAGAGAGGATCATGTGAGAAACAAATATGGGAACTTTAGAAACTGCTATATTACATGTGATGTGCTAATTTAAATAATGCAAAATGCTATTTATATTTTCATATTACTATTTTTATGTTCCCTTGATTTTTACTAGCATGTACATGATTTATAAATAGTATCACATCCTATATAATATATCAGGTTTCTAGTTCCCACACGGGGATTGGTTCCCACGTGAACCCACCCCTTTATATATATACTAGTTTAATACCCGTGTATTACACGAGATTTATAAAAACTAAATATAAAAATATTTGTGAAAATTATAAAGTTTTAAATTTAAATTAAAAAATTAAAAGGTTGTGTATCTCAACCCGTGCCTTGTCCAACTTATTAGTTATTAGAATTATTGATTAATATTATATTTTAAAGTTCAGATTAAATTCATTAATAATTATATTTGCATACTTATAAAAATTCAAAAGATGTCACATTTTCAACCCTTCTCTAATCTATATTAATAATTATTATTAACTCATTTTATATTTTTATATTTAAATTAATTTTGTTAGTAATATAGTTACATACTTTGAGAAACTCAAAAAGTATCATACTCTCAAGCTTTCTCGCATTGTGCCATTGTCTAATAAATATTAATTAATTATTATTATATAATTTTATTTTCTTATATTTAGATTGAGTTCATTACTAACTTCTCGCATTGTGTCATTGTCTAATAAATATTAATTAATTATTATTATATAATTTTATTTTCTTATATTTAGATTGAGTTCATTACTAATATTTAGTTACATACTCCAGTTATTGCAAATATATCATAATTTACCTATACAGAATATTTAAGATTTTAGAATTATTATTTCAACTTTTATTATAAATACAATTTATTAATTATTTTCATACATAAGTTTTTCTTTATAATTAAAATTATTTCATATGTAATTTATCTTTTAATTAAAATAATTAATCTAGATTTTATTCTACTAATTATATATGACTTGTTTATAAAATAAAATTATTGAATTAAACAAAATATAATAAGAGAAAACTATTAAGTTAGGCTAAATATAATACAAAGAAAATATTAAATTAGGCAAGATATGGTAAAAGGAAAAATATTTAATTAGGTATATATTAGGCCTGGATGACCCATAAGCAAATGAAACACCAAAATTTTTTATTATCCAAACGAAACATACGAAGTAGACACATAGATTAGGATGATTTTGCATTACTATATACTTGTTTAACACCACGTGTATTACACGGAATTATCAAAAGATAAATATAAAAAAAATATTTATGATAATTACTGAATTTTAAATTTTAAATAAAAAATTAAATTTAAAATAAAAAATTAAAATAATTTTTCTCAACTCGTACCTTGTACATGTCTAATCTATTTATTAATTATTATAAATATTAAATAATTTTATATTTGATGTTTAAATTAAACTCATTAATTCTTACTTACATATTTACAAAAACTCAAAAGACGTCACATTCTAAACCCGTGTCTAATATCTATTTTATTAATTATTATTATTATTAAATCATTTTATATATTAATGTTTAGAATAAATTCGTTAACAATTATTAGTTACATACTTTGAGATATTTAAAAGATATCATACTCTCAACCCATGTCGCATTGTAATGATGTCTAATCAATGTTTATTAATTATTGGTATATAATTTAATATTTTTATATTTTGATTGAATACATTACTTAATATTTAGTTACATACTTAGATTATTATAAATAACTCATATTTTACCTATATAGTTTATTTGAAACTCCAAAAATAAAGTTATTTTAAATTATATTATCATTAAAACTTATTTAATTATTTTCATAATAATTTTTTTAATTAATATTATTTCGTATGTAGTTTTTCTTTTAATTAAAATAACTAATTTAGATCTTATCTACTAATTATATATGATTTATTTTTATTTTTATATTAGGAGAATCAAAAGAAAGTATTGAATAAGGAAAAATATAATAAAAAAATTAAATTAGGTAAGATACAATAAAAAAAGTATTAAATTAGGTAAATATTAGGCTCGGGGACACATAAGCAAAAGAAGCACCAGAACTTTTTATTTGTCAAACGAAGCATACGAAGCAGACACATAGTGTAGGAGGATTTTGCATTAATATATATGGGTGATATATATATATATATATATTTAAGTAAATATAATTTTTTGATATAATAATAATTAATACTTAGATTTAGAGAAAAATTCATGACAATGAAAAAAGGACAGCGAAAACATGAGGAAATAAATGGAGCTAAAAAAAGACTAATTCATGAAAGAAAAAATAAAAATAAATAAACAACACATATCTATATTCAGATTTTACATTATATACATAATTTTGAAATAATTATCCTTGCAAATAAATATAATTGTTTATTTTCTTAATAATAACTTGGGATAATTTTTTTTGCCCCCAAATGTATGCAGTTTTTGTCACTTTGCCCCCCAAAGTATTTTTTTGTTCCACTCTGCCCCCTGAAGTACAATAATTTTCGACGTTGCCCCCCAAACTTTATTTCCGGCGGAATATTCCTTCTAAATTCCATTGACAGGCAGTTGGGGGCAAAGTGAAAGAATCTTATAGTTTTGGGGGAAAGTGCAAAATCCACAAAGTTAAATATTAAATTCTTGTTTTAAAATTCTATATTTGAAAAAGATATATAATTTTAATCTTATTCTCACACACACAAAGTTGTCAATGCAATTCCAATTTAAAAACAAAACCCATAAATTTCCAATTAATATTTATAATTTTCTAAATATAAATATTGTCAATACATCTTTTATATTATTAAATATGAAACACATGATTAAGTATTATGTAAATTATTAGGCTAAGTAACATAATAATATATTATTATGTATTATAATTGAACAAAATAAAATAAATGTGTATTTTGTATATGCATTATAATATTATGATACGAAAAATAAAATTATCTTTTGATATTATTATTTGTATGAAAAGTGTGATTAAATACTATATTAATCATGAGTATATTATTATATAAGATTATAATTACTGAATGATTAATATAATTAAAATCTTGATATTATAAGACTTTAATTATATTAATCATTCGATAATTATAATCTTATATAATAATTAATGTACTCATGATTAATATAGTATTTAATCACACTTTTTATACAAATAATAATATTGAATGATAATTTTATTTTTCGTATCATAATAATTTACATAATACTTAGTCATGTATTTAATAATTAATAATATAAAAGATGTATTGACAATATTTATATTTAAAAATTATAAATATTAATTGGAAATTTATGAGTTTTTTTTTTAAATTGGAATTGTATTGACAACTTTGTGTGTGTGTGAGTATAAGATAAAAATTATATATCCTTTTCAAATATAAGATTTTAAAACAAGAATTTAATATTTATATTATTTTAATTTGCCTCCCAAACTATAAGATATTTAGCACTTTTCCCCCCAAACTATAAGATTCTTTCACTTTGCCCCCAACTGCCCGCCGATGGAATTTAGAAGGAATATTTTGCCGGAAATAAAGTTTGGGGGCAACGTCGAAAATTATTGTACATCAGGGAGTAAAGTGAAACAAAAAATATTTTGGGAAACAAAGTGTAAAAAACTAATATATTGTGGCAAAATTTTTTTATCCCTAATAATAACTTATATTACATTTCTTCAAAAATTCAACAAAAATGAAAGCCAAAAAAAGGCAAAAAAGGGCATCTTGCAGACTAGGCCCCACTATTTGATACTTTTCGCCCCAATTTGAACGTAAGTTGGTGATGGTGGATTTAGGTGTTTAAAGATATGACCACGTTGGTATGGCATGAGTGCTGAACATGAATTAAATAGGGTGGATATAATATCGGTTTAATTAAATAAATAATATATATTTAAATATGAATTAAAAATGTGTTAATTTGAAAATAATTTACAAAAATGTGTCCGGACGCTCCTGGAATAATGTCCCGCTCACATTCTAGAAGGTACAAATAGTAATAGTTCTAGAATGTGAATGAGACACTATTCCAGATGTATCCCGGACCTAGTGTGACATTCTAGAAGTTATGTACAAAACACCGTTCTAGAATGTGAGCGAGACGCCATTCCAAGGACTTCCCGGATCTAAAGTGACTTTCTACTCTTTTTTGGGTTTAAAATGAATTTTTTTTTTGACATTTTTGCAAAATTAATAATTTTCTCATTTACAAATAAAATCAATTTTATTAAATAATTAACAACTAAACAAGAAACGAATAAATTCGAATTTTCACATAATTAATGATTTCTTACAAAATAAATAAATTAAAATTTTTTTTCACATAATTAATAATTTATAAGTTTGTGAAATTTAAATTTATTGATTTGTGATGAAATTATTAATTATGTGAATAATTAAATTTGTTAATATGTCAATTGATTTATTTTGTGTAAAATTCTTAATTATGTAAAAAATTAAATTATATAAAATTATTAATTATGTGAAAAAAAGTCTTAATTTATTTATTTATTTTGTAAGAAATCATTAATTATTTGAAAACTCGAATTTATTCGTTTCTTGTTTAGTTGTTAATTATTTAACAAAATTGATTTTATTTGTAAATGAGAAAATTATTAATTTTGTGAAAATGTTATTATTATTTTTTTTTTCATTTCAGACCCAAAAAAAGAGTAGAAAGTCACTTTAGGTACGGGAAGCCCTTGGAATGGCGTCCCTAGACATGTCCAGGCGGTTCGAACCGCCGGTTCACGGTTCAAACTGCCGGTTCGGTTTCGGCGAAAACCTCGAACCGGAATCGAATCGTGAAATCGGACGGTTTGTGCCGGTTTGCAAACCGCCGGTTCACGGTTTGGTCCCGGTTCGGTTTGGCCGGTTTGGACGATTTTCATGGTATTTTTTTTTTAAATTTTAACTCAGTCGATCGACTGCTTCGCCCAAAATTGCCAAACTCTCTGTTCTCCAGTCGATTAACCGCCGGTTTTGAACCAAACCGGCTGATTTCGAGTCGAACCAGCGGTTTGATAATCAACGGTCACAAGATCAAGACCGTTGATTTCAAACGGCTCGCTGACGACTCAGTCGATCGACTGAGGGGCAGTCGATCGACTGACTGGAAGTGGATCGACTGACTGGCAGTCGATCGACTGAATTTTTTTTTTTAATCGGCGGTTTGAACCGCCGGTTTACGGTTTGGGGTATGGGGGAAACCGGAACCGGACCGCCTCAACGACGGTTCCGGTTTAAACTGTGGTCAACGATTTTCGCAATCGTTGACCTCCGGTTCAAACTGGCGGTTTGCCCGAACCGGTGAACGCCTCTAGGCGTCCCGCTCACATTCTAAAACGGTTCTTTATATAGACCTTCTAGAATATCACATTAGGTCCGCGACGCGTTTGGGAATGGCGTCCCGCTCACATTCTAAAACGGTTACTATTTGTACCTTTTACAATGTGAGTGGGACGCTATTCCCAGGAGCGTCCCGACACATTTTCGTAAGTTGTTTTCAAACTAACACATTTTTTTAAATATATATTATTTATTTAATTAAACCTATAATGGTTTTTTTTATTATTATTTTAGAAAGTAGATGCATTAATATAATTCTAACGGATTTTCTATAAGGCCTTCTTAAAATAGGGAGATTTTTTTTTTTTTTTAATTATTTGAGCTATTTACAAGGAGGGAGCAATTTTGATTCCCTATTTTTTTTTTTTAACTTTTATTTAAACTGGCTCCCCATTACTTTAATTATATATATATGATAAAATGTTTATAAATAGGAAATCTGTTGGAATAAAACTGAAATAGGGAGTCCTTAAAATAGAGAGCTATCATAAGTAAGGAGTTTGATTAAGTAAAATGAGATAGATAATTTGAAAAAATAGAAAAAATTACTTTAGAAAGTGAGATTTATGGAATTTATTGGAGTTAGTTTTAATGCTCAAATTCGTAAGCACTCTAAAACAAAGTTTTTAAATTTTATTAGGTCATATCTCTGTCATAGACAATCAATCCTCGGCCAATAACACTCCTCTCACACATTTTAATATAGCTAAGTAAGAATGACAAATCTGGTTATCTCGGCCAATAACACTCCTCTCATACATTTTAATATAGCTAAGTAAGAATGACAAATCTGGTTATCGTGCCGTATTTGTGTTGTATTATCGTATTTTCTTATTTTTTATTTAATTTAATTATAAATATATTAATAATTGTAAATTCAAATTAAATTTAGAATTTTGTATTTTTTTGTGTCGTGTTTCGTACCTTATCATGTCCTTATTTTTGTAATCGTATTTCTTATCGTATCATGTTCATGTCGTGTCACCAATTGCCGCCCTTAACTAAGATTTTTCTTTAGTGGCTTCTAGAATCGATTCTGGGGATGTCAATGGGTTCGAGATCCAAATCAACACAATACTTGAATTATTAATTTTACTAATCTATTCATATCTTAACATGAATAGATTTATTATAGTATTTTCATTAAATAAATTAAAATATAAATATTCTAAAATTATAAAATGAGAGTAAAAGTCTACCCATTGAAAAACAAGTGATTATTAACTTTTGTCCAAAAACGAATCAAATTTTAGTTTTTATAAATGTCGGGTTTCACTTTGACTTTGCTTCTTGTAATTAAAATAAAAAAAGCAGTGAAATAGGATTTCTCAAAAAAAAAAAACAAAAAAAAAAAAACAGAGTGAAATAGGTTCAAATTTGTTATCCCGCTTATTGTTTCACTCGATTTTCAGCGTCCAACAGCAAGCACAACTACTTAATTTCAATTTAAAGAGAAATATAACCACGTACCAGATGCTGGAAAAGTAACAACAATTAACCCACACAGAAAGGCTAATACTACATATATATACCACCAGGTGCACAATCGAAAATCAAAAATCTGGAATATACTTTTAAAAATACACATGCAGCCAAAAATTAACTTGGCAAAACAATATACAAAAACAGAACAAATTTAAGTGTATATATATATATACTCAATTTTCATATGTATATGATGCATATAAAACCTTTACATGAAATCATCACCTACCCTCTGATTTCACCAGCTGCGAAAAAACCCGACTCATCGAAAGATCATCCACGCTGGTGCTCGATGTCTCAAACCGCGCAACCGAGTCGACATTATTATTATTATTATTATTATTATTATTATTATTATTATTATTATTATTATTATTATCATTATCATCATCCAACTCACCAACCCGTGGCGATATCTGACCAATAGCATTTGCGCTGTTTTCGTCCGGGTCGTCACGAACCACACTCTCTTGAAGCTGAAGGGCATATTCTAGATTCCACAATACATCTCCCATCGATGGCCTATCCACACCAAAATCAGCCAAGCATTTCTCGGCTGTCTCCCCAAACTTTCTCAGCGATTCGGGCCTCACCTTCCCGGCAAGATTCGGATCCACAATTTGATCCAACTGCCCTTTCTTCTGCCACCTCATCGCCCACTCCGCCAAGTTGACCATTTCCCTAGCCAGAGACGGGTCGATCACGGGCCGGGCGCACAGAACCTCAAACAAAACAACCCCGAATGAATAAACATCCGATTTCTCTGTCAGCTGTTGCCTCCTGAAATACTCGGGATCCAAGTACCCGAAACTCCCCTTCACGGCCGTGCTGACGTGGGTCTGGTCGAGCTCGGGCCCAGTCTTCGAAAGCCCGAAATCCGCAACCTTGGCCATGAAGTTCTCGTCGAGCAGTATGTTAGCGGACTTCACGTCACGGTGGATGACCGCCTTCGCGTAGCCCGTGTGGAGATAGTGCAGCCCACGGGCTGCCCCGATGCATATCTCGAGCCGCTCTTTCCACCCCAGGCTTGGATAATCCGACCCATAGAGATGGCTCTTGAGGGTCCCGTTCTCCATGTACTCGTAGACAAGGATCATCTCGTTCTTCTCGTCACAGTATCCGATCAAGGAAACCAAATGCCGGTGACGGAACTGAGAAAGCATCTCGATCTCAGTTCGGAATTCAGCCAAGCCTTGGTGGGACCGCGGGTTGCCTCTCTTAACGGCCACTTTTGTACCGTCGCTGAAAACGCCTTTGTAAACTTTTCCGAACCCGCCGACCCCAATTATCAAGCTCTCATCGAAGGTGTTTGTCGCTTCTTGAACGGACAATAAAGGGATCCTATAGCTTAAGCCCGAACCAATACTAGCGGCCGTCCCGGTCGAGTATTTACTCCCCATGGTATGAGAGGTTGTCCCGTCCGAGATGGGAACCCATGTTTTCGATCGGGCCCGACGGGCACGTTTTCTCCTCCTCCGCACGAAAAGCAAAACCCCGACCGCTGCTAAAGCAGCTAGCACACCGACGCAAACACCGACTATTATCCATACATTTTTACTCTTGGAGCCCGGAAATCTAGGTAAAACCGACGAGCCCGATAGGCTATCCCTGGAGTTGCTTATTTTCATAATCTCCAACCCGTTGAGAATGGCGTCGGGATAACTGCTCCTGGGAGATGGGCCGATGCTGACGGTCAAGTTACGTGCGTCCATCGTCGGGGTGACAAAGTCGAGGAAATACGGGACGGCCAAACGTCCCCCGGTGTTCAGGCTCACCTCGAAATCCCGAGCAACGAGGAACGTGCCGATGAAAACATTAAAGAGGAGCTCGTTGGCCGATGTGCTCACTATGTCGCAGAAGTGGAGGCGGACCAAGTACTGGAAGCCCGGGTCGACCCGGAACCCCCACGTCACGTTGAAGTTGCTCCGCGGGTCGCCCGCGGAATTCAACCTTGTGCAGGTCCCGTAGACGGTCTGAGGGGCGGTTTCGGGAGACGCTCCGGACTGAGGGTATTGGACGGCTGGTATGTTAGATGCGCTGGTGGCGAGATTTGGCACCAGCAGGAAATTACGATCGGGAACCCATGTTCGTCCTAAGGTGTCGTTCGTTAAAGAAACGAATGGGCCACCCATGTTTACATGAGCAATGGTCTCGAGGGCCCGAGTGACAAGCCCGGTGAACGGGCCCGGCGGGTTGAAGAGGGAGGCGTCGTCTGTGATAAGATTGTCGGGGACCGAGACGAGCTCGAGGGCGTTGACGAAGCTAACCGATTTCACCCCCCAAAACGCCTCGCCCGAGAATATTCGGTCAACGCGGCCCGAGGCGACCTCGTCATCACATTCTCCCCTACCGCCTCCTCGTTCGC
>BMAC01000368.1:8613-24395 GCA_014905375.1 Phtheirospermum japonicum
TAAGAAAAGTGTATTCAAATAGCGCTTCTAAAAATTACTGCTATGAGAAAGAACTGTCAGAAATTACTGGAATGGGCGTTCTAGAAAACTGTTTCTGCACTAGTGTCGGTCAAAGATAACTTTTGGTCTCTGGCTACAATTCTGTTTTGGAAATAGATTGTACTCGAGAATACATGATACACATAACACCGAAACTAAGAAATAAAATTTAACACAAACAAACTGGTAGTCCCTACCTCGTAAAAGTCGTGGAAAAACTCGAGTGAAGTGCACGTAGTTGAAATCTAAATCCCGTATTACTCGACACCTAATCAATATACAAGTATTCTTAATTAGTATATATATAATCTAAATCTCGTATTGCTCGACACCTAATCAGTTTAAAAGTATTCTTAATTAGTGTATATATATAATATATATATATAGTTATATATATATATATATAATATATATATATATTATATATATATAGTTATAATACATAATAATAAAAAAAAAAAAAATAATACTGGACTCTTGCAACAAGCATAATAAGTCTCCTGGGGTGGGATCGAGGTTTTCATATGTTGGAGGGTTGAATTAGGAGTTTCTGGTAAGCTGGGGGATAAATTGAACAAGCCTAAAAGTTCTGGGGGTCAATTCGGAGAAATTGGAAAAATGGCTAGGGTATAAAAGAGATTTTTCAGCCTTCTTAAGGCATTTCCCCCTTTTTTCTTTCTTCTCCTCCAATTAGAGGTGTTTCATAGTACTGAATATAAATGAGAAATGAAATTCAAGTAAAAAATTAATTTTCTATAAAATACTTCAATTACCTGATATATACACAAATAGCTGACGCGCCTATCCATTGTCGTTCAAGAACATGATCAATTTCATCCACACCAACTTATCTCTTCGAATGATTTGCCAAATATGTCTTCCTTCATGATTAAGTCATGCGATGTATTTCCATGTTTCATGAACAATTCGACATGCATGCCAAGGTGATTGCAATATGAGGTGTTCTTAGTAGCATGGGAGATATCTTTAATCACTTCTTTTCTAGGATTTCTACCGGGGGTCTCACTACTTTAGTTGCTTGTACAGTCTTTGCACCGGTGTAGTTTATGGATTTTGAATTCTTTGCGCCAATGTTGTTTTTAGATTTTGTAGTTTGTGGCTCGATATTGTCTTTGGATTTTTCATTAATCTAGGAAAATATGGATTTCAGATGATATATAAAATAATAATGTAACATACACGAAAGACTATTATATAAATAAATATATATATATATATATATATATATATATATATATATATATATATATATATATATATATAATATATATATATATATATATATATATATATATATATATTATATATTATATATATTATATATATATATATATATATAGCATTAATCTGGAAATTATTTATCTGAAATGTTATGAGAAATAATAAACTAACATATGTGAAAGAATAATCTTACCACATTATCTACAGCTATGAGGCTTATTGGCCATGCCACAAAAGTGCCTATTGCATCTCTAATTGTCATAACTCCTTCATCATCAATAGGTAATGGCCAACAATGCATCTGGCTCAAAAGCAACTTCAATACCAACTTTCAAACAGTCAACTGGAAGCGGTCTAGTGTGTATTTTTTCAAATGCATGATTATATACTTTTCCACTACCAACAATGCGATAAGTCGGGGACGATAAATAGATCTTACAACGTGTGACCCCCTAAACAAAAATGAAATGATTGAAGCTATGTAATAAGAAATCTTATGTAATATAATACTCAATTTTATGTAATTACCTCTGGAATGTTATCACATGCAATGGTGGGACTATCTTTCTCGCTGGGAGCGGATATGTTATCACATGCATTGATGGGGCTATCTTTCTCCCTGGGAACGGCTAAGTTAGGTCCATGTTCAGGTTCTTGTGTCTGATTAGACGGTTCGGTTGCGGTTTGAGGTTTTTGGCCAAACCAAACCGACGGTTCGAACCGTTTGAACCCGTCTACCTCCAATTCAAAATTGGCCACAGCAGCCCTCCCGCTTGCCCTCCCGTTTTCGGTTATGGCCGGCGACTGGAACGACAATTCAAAGCTAACAGAGGCAGGAAACCGGGCAGCGGTTCCCAACGACTACCCAAAGCGGCAGATGGCGACGCCCTACCCCAGGTGCGACTGATTTTCTTCCCCAATTTCAGAAGTCGGGCGGCCCAAATTCTCTCCGTCTTCTTCGAAATTCCTGTGTTGTCGGCCCAGCGGAAGGAAACCGGCCAGCGGGCGTAGGCAAGGTGCTACCGTGGCTGTTCTCGGTGGCTCTTGCGGGCCCGGAGTTTCATGGCTTGGCTCTGAGGCGGAGTGGTGATTGAAACTCGGTAGCGGTCGGGTTTTGATGTTGTAGGAGATGGTGAGGGTTTCGATCGGGGCTGAAACGGAAATCAGTAGTTTTGGTTGGTTTCGGGCTTGGATTATGGCTGAATTGATGATTTGGACTGGATTGAACCAACACTAACGGCTGCCCGGATGGTTCACAGCGGAGGCGAGCCACTGTCGGTGGTGGCACTATGTTGAGGAAAAGGTTGCTGTGGAAAACAAGAATTTAAATTTACCTTTTATAAGACCTTGGAAAGAAAGTTGTAATGGATTTCTGGTGTCGTGGGTTTAAGAAGGTGCGGGTAATTTTGAAAAGTTAAGGTTGTAGTTATGAAACCGGGATAAGTCGTTGGGCTTTTGGGAATTACGTAATAGAATTGGATTACAACTTACAAGGTTCAAATGGGATTTTTTTATAGACGACCAACTAATAATAATAAATAAATAAATAAATAAAATTTTGATAATTTATAATAATTTTAAAAGTTGAATATATAATTATTTTACAAACAAACTATTAATTCGAATAAATAGAATTTTCAGATTAGTTAAACTAATAATAGAAAATTATTTATAATGACGAGTTTGGTACTAAAACTATATTTTAATGTAATATGATAAAACTCTTTTTTGATAATTATGCATTTGTGATGGATTAGTACTACAATCTACCCTCCTTAGAAAAATTTTGTCCTCAAGATTCCACACTTACCCATAATGCCGAAATTAGGGTACCTTGAGTTGAACTCTTCCTTTTGTTCCCAAGTAGTTTCATTCATTACATGACGTCTCCATTGCACCTTGATCAATGATATTTCCTTATTCCTTAATTGGTGTATCATTTGATCCAAAATTGCTTTTGGAACTTCCTCATAAGTTAAATCTTTGTAAACATCCAACTCCTCGTAGGCCAATTTTCCGATTTTCTTGAGAATTTCAAACGGCCCTATGTGTTTTGGTTTCAATTTTCCCTTTGACCAAATCTCACTACACTTTTGACTGGTGCTAATTTATGAAACACCTTGTCACCTACCTCAAAATGAAGATCCTTCTTTTGAAGGTCTGTATAAGACTTTTGTCGATCCTGCGCAGTTCTAATTCGATTTCGAATCATGGTAACGTATTTTACCGTCTCTTGGAATAACTCAGGGCCCAATATCTTTCTCTCCTCCACTTCATCCCAGTATAAAGGTGATTTACACTTTCTACCGTATAAAGCCACATATGAAACTATACCAATGGTGGATTGATAACTTTTACTGTAATCAAATTATGACAATGGTAATAAAGATTCCCATTGACTTTTCAAGTCGAGTATACATGTCCTCAACATATCTTCCATGATCTGGTTAGTTCTTTTAGTTTGACCGTTTGTTTTTGGGTGATAAGCTGCACTGAACTTCGGTTTAGTACTTAATGCCCATTGCAAAATTTTCCAAAACTCGAAGTGAACCTCGTATCGACCGGTACTCCATGCAACTTAAAAGTTTCTCGAATATATATTTGGGCATATTTTTCCATGCTGAAAGTCATCTTGACCGGTAAAAAGTGGGCTAACTAGTTTAAATGATCTACTATAACCCATACGACCTTTTCACTTCTGGTGGACGGCGATAAACCTACTACGAAACCCGTCATGATATGCTCCCATTTTCATTCTTGAATCTCCAAGGGTTTGAGCAAACTTGACGGTCGCTGATGTTCGACCTTAACTCGTTGACATACTAGACACCTTTCCACAAAGGTGCCAATGTCCCTCTTCATTCTCCTCCACCAAAACACTATCTTCAAKTCCTTATACATCTTGGTACCACCAGGGTGTGCAGTGTAAGGAGTACAATGGGTTTCTTCTAGAATTCCTTTCCTTAGACCCTCATTTTTTGGAACACAAATTCTTCTATCGTAAAACAAAACTTCACCGTCTCTTAAAATAAAACCTTTGATAGTTCCTTTCCGCACTCTATCCTTCATCTTACTTATGAAACCATCCCGAGTTTGAGTTTTCTTGATCATTTCACTTAATGTTTTGTACCACTAAGGATGTTATGATCACCTTTGTATTCCTTGGAGGTATCACTATTTTGATCTTCATCTCGGGGAACTCCTTAATCAACTGGTCTTGTTCGGAAAGTAAATTCATCAGTCTTCCCTTACGAATCAATGTATCATCTACCACATTCGCCTTTCCTGAATGGTAGTTAATGGTGCAGTCAGAACCCTTCACTAATTTCAACCATCTCCTTTGACGCATGTTCAACTCCATCTGAGTGAATAAATACTTCAAACTCTTATGGTCAGTAAAGATCTCACACTTGCCTCCATACATGTAGTGTCTCCAAATCTTCAAAGAATGGACTACAACCGCGAGTTCTAAATCATGCGTGGGATAGTTCGTCTCGTGAGTTTTGAGTTGTTGTGACGCATAAGCCACTATCTTCCCATGTTGCATCAAGACACAATCCAAACCTTGTTTCAACACATCATTATAAATAACAAATCTCTTGTTGGGTCGGGGATTGTCAAGATGGGTGTGGAAGTGAGCCTTTTCTTCAACTCTCGAAAAATCTCTTCGCACTACGTGCTCCACACGAATTTCTCCCCTTTTATCGTTTGTTGAATCATCAATATGGATACCTTAGAAACTCCTTATATAAATCTTCGACACTAGCCTGCTAGACCCAGAAAATAGTAATATAATAATAATATTAATTATTTTATTTTATACTTTTTAGGTTTTTTTATCAATATAATGTAAATCGAGTCGAGTCGAGATCGAACTTGGTCAAGTTTTCAAATGAGCCGACCTCGAGCTTGAGAAAATTGAGATCGTTCAAGCTCAAGCCGAGCTCGATATTCGAGTTTTGTAGTCAAGCTCGAGCCTGACAATGTTCAACTCGATTCGTCTCAATTGTACCCCTGGTTACTACATTATCTCCATGTTATACTTTTTTTTTTTTATAATCTATATTTAGAAAAGTAAACTATGTTAAAATGTGTTATATTTATATATTGTTTCATGTTTATATCTATATTGTTTTGAAATTATTCAATTGATTAAAAAATATTCAAGACTTTTTTCCTTGTTTGTTTCAATATTGTTTCGACATTATTTTATAAATATTTCATAATTCTCGTTTAACAATTTTTTCATATTTACTTCTAGTGGTATACAAATCAACAACTTGAAAGCAATTCTAATTTTGAGAATCTGTCTACAACAAAGATTATGAGGAAATGGACAAATATATATTACTAGATTCAAATCTAGTAAAAAATAAAAGGCAAACACTTGTGTTAGGCCAGATTAACGGGTTATAATCCGTTAGGCCATCTGACCCATTAATATAATGTATTAATTTTTGTATTGTAATGTATTGGTTTTTGTACTGTTAGTATTAGTTTTTCATAAATCTCTGACCGTGCTATGATGTATTGATTTTTGTACTGTAATGTTTTTGTGATGTGTTGGTTTTTGAACTACAATGTATTGATATGAAATCTTGGCCTAACGGATAATTCGTTAGTTCGGCCTAACAAGAATGTTGCCCAAAATAAAAATATTATATTGAAACATCATTCTTCTCAAAATAGAAGACCAATAAGTTTTCTCGCTTATAAGGCACACCACACCTTGAGAAGCCATTTGAAGGGCTTAGATTCCAGCCCATGGGTCTGAACACCTTTTGTAGCAGACAGTTTTTTCAAAGGAATGGAAATGACTGGGGTATAATTAAGTATGACAAAGACTTGTATTAGGACAGATTGACAGGTCATGACCCGTTAGACCATCTGACCCGATACTCTAATGTATTGGTTTTTGAACTATGATGTATTGATTTTTGTACTGAAAAGTATTGGTTTTACTGTAATGTATTGGTTTTTGTACTTATAATGTAGTGGTGTGAAATTTTATCTGTTAGTCCGGCTGTATACTTGCCCATTAAGTACTCCCCCTTTTTCAAAATATAAGTCATTTTAGAGTAAAATTCTTATTTCACAATATAAGTCGTTTTGCTTTTTTCACACAAATTTAGGAGAAGAGAGAGAATGAAAAAGGTAAAAAGTGAATTGGAAATTGAGATATTGGAGGAGAGAGAGAAAAAAAAAGGTAAAAAGTGAATTGAGAATTGAGATATTTGAGGAGAGAGAGTATGATAAAAGAAATGTGGGTAGTTTACGATAACAAAAAATTAATTATTTCATTTACCTAGGTTTGCTGTAGCAAAAGAAAGAAGATGCAGTAGTTCATCACAAGATATAAATAATTTGTCGTACTAAATTATATAAAAAAAAAATCCCCAAAGTTCCAGCTGAAACATATTTAGAACTACAATCAAATAAGGACAAATCAATTTTAAATTAATTCCATGAAAGAAAAAAAACTAGGTTAATTTATCTTAATTCTTGGCGATTGCTAACATCACAAAACCATATAATTCTATGATTTCCAAGCTCTGCCTCCGATCGAAGCAAAAAAGCACCGCCACACCTCAGTCGAAAACCACCAATCTCAACGTAGCAGCGGTGACAGTTGAAAAATTGTCTCAGCGCCGAAACTCAAGGAGCATAGAAGACGAATTACGATAGGATTTTCTCTCTTAGATGCCAACAACGATGGAGAAAATTCTACATGATAAGAACTAGAATTCAATTCACATATCACAATTCATGGTTTCCAATCAGGAAAGAAAAGTTTAATTCACAATTCAAAAAACAGAATGAAATGCCAAAAAAAAAAATAAAAATTTAAGAGTCTAACCGGGAAATTCACAATTTGGAGGAAAATCCTTAAAAAAAAATATGGGTAACTGGTGTAAACTTTCACTTGACTCCAATAGGATGGTGGCGAGGCGCAGAAAAAAGGGGAGAGTTTTTGGGTCTGATTGATGAGAGAGAAGAGGCGAGAGAGAAGGTGTTGGCGTGAGGATGGGAAAAGGTATAAAAGATGAATTGTTTTTTAATTAATTAATGCGTAGCCTAGGAACGCGGAAACATAAGGTATCATATAAAATTGAAATAAAAACATAAATGATGTATATTTTTGTAATTTCCGCTTTTATAAACTTTGTTGACATCTGCGTGCAATTGGAGCGGGATTATATTTATCAGCCCTAGGGAACACGAAATCCATCTCCTTGGCACCGATTAATTCGCGCAAGATGAAAAAAGAAGACACGGTGAAGTTGATAAGCGCCGAGGGGTTCGAGTTCATCATCGACAAAAAGGCTGCTATGGTTTCTCAGACCATCCGCAACATGCTCACTTCTCCAGGTCTACTATTTATTATATTCTTCTTCTGAATACTACTATTTATGAAGTTACGATTCAAAGAATAAGCAAGGTGCTCCTTAAACGGGGAAAATAAAAAAAATAGATAGCGGGAATTCTATTGAGGTATGATTAGTTCTAATCGGTCCAGAGAGTGTTCAAACGAAGTTTGGTTTTGAGAAAAAGAGGGATGATTATTGATTTTAAAAAAAATAAATTGAAAATCATCCCATGTTTGGCATTTGTGTGTTTGTTCATGTCCTTTTTTGAAGGAGTTTTTAGATCAAGATAAATAAGTTATCAATACTTGACTGATTAAAAGATGATTATTCTGTATTCTGTAAAATACCAGAAATTTCTAGGTTTCAATTTAGGGAAAAACTTTTTGCCCCCAAACTATAACCGTTTTCATAGTTTACCATAAAAACTATTATTATTGACAAACCACCATACAAACTAGTGCGATTTGCAGTTTGGCACCTAAATCGGAATTTTTATAGTTTTGGGCCAAAAACCGGATGATGTGGCACAATTAGAGTTGTGCCATGTCATCGTATTTTGAGCACAAAACCACAACAATTCTGTTTTAGGGGACACAAACTGCGCGCATAGTTTGTGAGGCGATTTCTCACAAATAATATTTTATATGGTAAACTGTGGAAAACACAATTGCAAAAAATATTTACCTCTTCAATTTTTATTTTTTTTTCCTTTCTTCTTTGACCTATTTTCTAAGGAAGATTTATGTATTTGTATGTTTAGGTAGCTTTGCTGAAAGGGAGCACGGAGAGGTGACTTTTCCAGAAATAAGCACTGCTATTCTGGAGAAGATTTGTCAGTACTTTTACTGGTCTCTTCAATATGCCAGGTTTGCCCCTTTTTCCTTCTTATTTTTTGTGTATCTGTTTTAAGGGGAGATTTAAGAATCTTGTCGGCCTAGGAAGTTGAATTACCTGGTTGTGGCCAATTGCTAGTGTTAACACGATTTCTTGTTTGTACCAATCATCATATTGGCTTCTGGAAAGAATCTTTTTTTTTTTTTTTTTGTCGTTTGGGTGAGATTGCACGTGCTGGTTCATATTCACGATTTGGTTAGGTGATATGACAGTTTGTTTTATATTGATTCAAAGAAACGATGTTCGGAGTAACTTGACACTTGAGTTTTTAGCAACTGTTATTCACCTGCTGTGACGATTTTATCTTGATAGATTACTCTTTCCATCTGTTTTCTTCTGCTAAGTTGGTGAAGACATTACAGAGGGGTGGATGTAACATCCCATTTCGTACTGTGATTGATTATGTGAAAGCGATTTAATAACACGAGTTTTTAATTTAGAAGTACGACAACTATTGCATAAGCAAATAATTTAAGATGGAAGTGCGAATAAAATTGAAACAATTATATAATCTCATAAATAAAATATTCATGCAAATCAGAAATAATCCAAAACCAACAAAGATGACAACTAGACGGCAAGTAAGCGACAGGCAACATTTAAATAAAACTTCACTCAATATAAAATAAATTTTATGATCTAAGCAATTAAAATTTTATAATTACTAGATCATAGATTTTCTGAAAAAATAATTTAGAGTTTAGTACTTGAATATAATCTCTAGCTACAGTAGAACTGTAGCATAAAGTGTAAGACTCTAGAATATGGAATATTTCACCGAGAAGTCAATAACAATTGCATTTAACATAGACTAACATATACATTGGAAATAGATAATCTACTTCTTAAAATGCGGTAACTTGAATGAATGCTGAATGCAAATGATGTTCCTAGATTTTGAAATCTTTGTTTCCTACAAAATAAAATAATTTAACTGGATACACTTCTAAGGAAAATATGGCCAAAAATATTTGAAATAGGAATAGTGAAGAAAAAAGTCATTTTGGTCAAAAACGAACTTGAATCACGGAGTTGGTTTGAAGAAAGTAGAAATTTGGGATGGCAAAATGGCAATTTCAGTTAAATTGAGGCTAAAACCCCACTTCCTAAATACAAATTGGTATGAAATTAGAACCCCCATTGTTATCCTCTCACCCCTTCCATTTACCTTTTTATTTTAATTTTGGCCCATCAGTTTTTGGTCCAGAGAGGGCTATTGACATCGTGGATATCTACAAGAACATGCCTACAGTTTGAAGTTAGCTAGAAAGTTGGTCGAGTTTTCAATTTCTTGGGATCAAATGAAATGCTCCTTTCATCTGTATTTATTAATATGTATTATTTATTTGCGTAAAGCTCCTTAGACTGTTAGTCTTCTTTTTTCTTTCTTCTTCGCTGTTCGAATTCATATTGATATGACTAAAATGCACTCACATTATATTCAGTACCTTGCAACCATTAAGTCAGCCTACTACTCTGCTATAAAATAATTTTTTTACTCCAAACCATTTCATTCTCACAATAAATGACATTAATACTAAATACAGACACACATTGTTATTGTTGGACTATCCTGCAAAGTGAATGCAATTGATTAGGTCTTAAAAATCTATGGGCAATATCTGGCTCCATACCCAGTATCCTTCTATATTTTTTTCCTTCTCTACTTGTTTAAATATTTTTGGACATCCATATACATCTGGCATATCGATTCCTGTTTTGTTTTCATTCTTTTCCCATGATTCATACTGCATACTTTCACCTTGAAAGGAAATTAAAATGCAAACTGCAAGTCATAACAGTGGTCTGCATAAATGTACTGTCTGTCCCCTGTGTATTCGTGAAATCTCTACAATTTTGATCATATTCCTTTCTAGTCTCCTATAAAGATTGGATTCTTTCATTATATTTCCTAAAAAGGTTTCAATGAGTCTTTGATTTTGTTCGGTTTTCTAATCTGTTATGGTGGAAGACTCACATCAGGTATTTAAGGTCTTAAAGAGTTTCTATTTCTAGGAAAGGGCACGAGTGGAGTGGTAACTTGAAGATCTAGAAACTACTGAACTTTATTATAGACCAACTCAGATTTTCTCTAGAAAGTGCAAAACATTATTTGATAGATAAACACTATGGATTAGGCATACTAGCTATGTTGTACAATAAGTTGCTAGACCAAATTAAAATTCTTGGAAACTGCTCCAAACTTCACTTTGTAAATAATCCATCCGACTTTTCTCCTTCTCCTGCTTATCCTCCTCGTTTTCTTCTTCCTCCTAATTTATATAATGTATATATGTATATCTATGGTTCAGATCTTGTTTAGCACATATATGGATCATTCTTTCATAGGAGCAACCTATGCTCTTCTTCATTTGAACTGGTGTGTACTGTGTAGTCAACATCCAGAAACTCGAGATCACATTTTTTTGCATTTTTCATTTGTGAGTCAGTTATGGTCTAAGATTTACTTGGCTTGGTTTTGCATTGGTGATTCCTCAGTTAGGTTCAGAGTTCTTTGATATAGGATGGTATGTGGGATATAGACGATCGAGTTGGCGTGTGTGGTAAGGAAAGAAACAACAGAATAACCAAGTAAAGAATCAATTTTAGAGTGTTGGTGGAGAATCAAGGGAAAAGCTTCATGGGTAATAGGGCATAAAGAGTTAAATCATCCTTTTGTTTCTGATTTGATTAGAGATTGCAGGCTTTTGCTGTATGATGTTTTAGTCTAGCTTCTTATGCTCTTTTGCGGATTTCATACTTTCTAACCGTAGCTTTATATTACATTTTAAGATATTTGTTTCTTATGATAGAAAAAATGAGGTTGTATAGTGAACTTGGTCTTTGTTTGCTACTTTCCTTGTAGGCTTCAGAGATCATTACATTATCAACCTCAATAAGTTTTTACCTTCCTCTATTATAAGAATTAAAGAAGGCTTAAGATTTTCATTCATACAATTGATGATGATTCGAACGCATAAACTCTTTGATATGAGTGACTTTCTATTCATCCCGAATAATTTCATATCCCGGAAAGTTTCTATAAGGCGAAATTTTGATAATTTCATCATTCTAATTGAAGTAATACCACAGTCATTAGTGTGCTCTTCGAACAAATATGGACTTGACACTTATAATTGGTATTAAAAAGGGGGGAAATTGTCAAACAGTCCCAAGTGGAGGTTCATTTGTCAATTAGTCCTACATCCAATTTCAAGTCAAATAGTCCTTCCTTTTTGTCAAATAGTCCAAAATTATGACATGAATGCACCCCACACTTACTATGAAAAAAAACTAATAATAATAATAATAATAATAATAATAATAATAATAATTGGGCAGCAGATGGCTGCCACCGCCGGCCAGCAAATTTTCCGTCCACCTGATTTTTTTCCGGTCACAGGAAAATATTTTCCGGCGAGTTTTTTTTTTCTTTCGCCCAGAAAATTTCTTGCTATATGTCCGAATACTATATGTCAGAAATTTCTTACTTAATGTCAAAAATATTTCCAGTTACCGGAAAATAGTTTAACTATATATCTGGATTTATTTCTTACTATATGTCCACAAATTTCTTACTTAATGTCCAAAACTTCCTAATTGATGACAAAAATATTTACTTAACTGCAAAAATTTCTTGCTTGATGTGCAAATGTTTGGCATATTGAAGTGATTTACATGAGAGTTTATTTACATAATTTTAGGGGAATATATTTAATAATATTATTGGTTAGTGTATCAAATATTTAAGGATAACATTGTGAGGCTTATAATCACGTAAAACTTGGATTACTTTATAGTGGTTAGCCATAGATGGTATTTCTTTTTAACTATGGTGATAAAAATGGAATCAGAATTATGTATTTCTTATTTATTATACACAAATTCTTTTTTTCCCCGTAAAAAAAGGGAAAAAAAACTCTTACTTGGTAGCAGATTATTGTTATGTATTTCTTATTTGATACAATTATATAATTTATTACTTTATAGTGAAACTTCTAACTTTATGTTTAAAAAGGTAAGAAAAATTCTTATTTTATATCCTATAAAGCAAGAAAGTTTATTACTTAATGTTCAAAAAGGTAAGAAAAAAAATCTTATTTTATAGTGAAATTTCTTACTTTATTTCCTTAAAAGAAAAAAAAGAAAGAAAGAAAGACTTCTTACTTTATTTACGAGAAAGTAAGAAAAATTCTTACTTTATAATGAAAAATTTCATATTTATGTCCGTAAAAGTAAGAAAAATCCTTACTTAATGTTCAATAATTTCTTACTTTATCATGAAATTTCTTACTTTATGGTTGTTGGGGAATAAAAAGATTTGTACCAAATATAATTAATGATTCTATTTCTGAGCACCATAGTGAAAGAGTTTGGTAGATCTTTATGTGTACTCTGTCCTTTGTGTTTCCCTTACCTCAAAAAACTGCTCTCCCTAAACCTTCTTCCATCCTCAAACGTCATTTTCTCCAAACCTAGCGAAGCGGACCCAAAATCGCGCTTTCCGAAACCCCACCCCAAAATCGCGCTTCAACATCTACAACAAAAAAGCCCTAAACATCTTCCTGTACCCCTGGTTCCTCGCTTCGTTCGAGTTACTCTGCTGCTCCGTTTTGGATGCTCATCCCCTGGTCCTGAAAACACCAGCCCTGCCCTAAAATTGACAAACCATCATACCATAGGCCACATCTCCGCCTGCGTCTCTTTCTCCAAAGTCGCTGTCTCATTCACCCATGTCATTAAATCCGTAGAGCCCGTTTTCTCCGTCATCTTTTCCACTTTCCATGTCGAAACTTTATCCAATAAGCGTTTGTTTCTCGATCTTCCCTATCGTGATTGGTTGCTCGTTAGCCGCCGTAACCGAGGCGGTTTTGTCCTTCGTAATTACTCAAAAAAGAATTGGAAAGCTTTAAGGAGGTTATCGGGTTGAATCTGTACGGTGTGATTAGTAAATTTCTTACTTTATGTTTTTTGGGGAAAAAAAGAATTTGGGCCAAAAAAAAAAAAAACTCACCGGAAAAGTTTTCCGACAGGTGGTCGCTAGAAAATCTCCGGCGGGTGACCGGCGGGAGTGGTCGTCGGGGGTGGGATGGGGTAGTGGTGGTGTTGGTTATTGATTTTATTATTGTTTATTTTAATATTATTATTGTAATAGGGGGAAGGCGGGCGGGGTGGTGGTGTAGTTGGTTATTGATTTATTATTATATTATCTATTCTTAATATTATTATTTTAATAAGGGTATAACCTTGTAATTGTATATTTAGGGTTGGACTATTTGACATTTTGTATAATTGGTACGTAGTATTTGGCAATTACCCCTTAAAAAACAATGTTGTTGTGCAATAATCCTCCGTAGCCCATAGGTTAAACCAATTAATGTATATCAGATATATTGCTTGCACCAAACTATGGAAATTTCTTATACACTTAGAACCATAGAATGTGATTTATCAACATAAAACAACGCATATTAGTTTGTCTATCCTTCATGGAAATCGCTTACTGTTCTTTCACTTGTTATCTTCTACATTGAGAAAAAAATTGAGGTATTGGCCAAATTATCACCAAACCCATCTAGGTTACCAAATTTTCACAATTTTTTTTATTATGTACAAAATGGTGTCCTGCAGTGCGATGTGTTATTGTTTGCCTTCTTCCTTTCAACCAAAAGCTTTATTTTAAGTTGTTAAAATCTTTGAATCAGCTCTTAGTTTTTATGGAAATCTGAATTCATTTGGTAATGAAGAAAAAATTGAATATATGTTAAAAACTCTAAATATCGTGTAATAATTAATTTATTTAAAAAAGAAAAAAAAAAGAAAAGGAAGAATCAAATGTTTAAGTATCCAACTATACCTGAATGAATGTTGGAGCACTCTCAGTATATGTTCATTATTGGATGTTTGAACTAAATCAAACTAGCACTCCAACAGTACTAATGTAAAATTACTTTTAATAGTCCAACATTAACTATAGAGAAAGAAAACAGATTCTTTTCAACAGTATAAAAATGTCTTGCTAGATTCTGTGATCACAGGATATAATGGCCAGACTTGCGATTGGCAGAACTATAATTTCCCGTTTAATCTGGATTTGTTGTTCAAGTAATATTAATGGCAGTTCCCATGGGCCTTGTAATCTGTAGTGGCAAGGAAACTGAGTTCCATATTGAACCTGAGTTGACTCTGGAACTCATGATGGCTGCTAATTACCTGCATACATGAACAATGAATAGTCTTCAAATGCCTCCACCAACTTAATTTGTAAGTGCTCTGCTCGTCTACGTACTCCTACATCATGGTTCTACAAATATCTTTCATTCTTTTGATAAGTGGGAAAAACGCTTCTTTTCTTTCAACATTCATGCTTGTTTGCTATAGTAACCAAATATCTTTCATTCTTTTGATAAAGTGGGAAAAATGCTTCTTTTCTTTCAACATTCATGCTTGTTTGCTATAGTGACCAGTAAACACAGTGAACTGATAACTCTTGTGGTTTTACCATCTCTTTTCTTTTTATTTTTCGATTTGATTTTGATTCTTTTATTTTTTCATGCCAGGGAAAAGTGCAGAAGCCCATTGTGCTGACATTTGATGCCCCTTTAGTTTTATACATGTTTGTTTAATGTTGTAGCTAAACCTGGATGGGGTTGAAGGGGTTGAGGTGTTGGCAGAACGTAGTAAATGTAGTATTCTGATTTAAGATGTAGTAATTGTGATATTCTGATTTAATATTTTAAACAAATCTATGGCATGATCTTTTAAAGCGGTGTATGTCTCCTGTGAGACCAGTTTCATAAGAGCAAGTGACTGCATATTTGTATGTAAAATCATGTTTGTTTGTTTCTTCCCTTTGATAGATACACATGACATGTTCTCAATATTAAATGGGGTATGCCGAGGGGTATAGTATCGAAGAAACTTACATGCTTATGACGTTGATGGTACCATCAAGAGAGCTGTTGTGAATTTGTCATCAAATGATCATTTGTCTCAATATTTGGTTTAGTTTGATAAGAAACAGTAAGTGCGGCAGTGTGAAGTTTTAGGGTTAACTACTTGGTTTGGGTAGCATAAAGTGATTACTTGAGTAAATTCTTTTTTTTAAAAAATTAAAAAAAAAAACAAACCGGCGGTTTGAAACCGCCGGTTCACGGTTTGAGAATTGCTCAAACCGTAACCGAACCGCCTTATTGGCGGTTCCGGTTACGGTTCGAACCGTGGTCAACGGTTAACCGA
>BMAC01000368.1:24777-38029 GCA_014905375.1 Phtheirospermum japonicum
AAACCGAGTAGTTAAACCTTAAAAATCAATGTAGAACACTCATCTCGATAAAATGGATTTAAACCACTTATTCTAAAAAAGAGCATTTTCCCTCTTTTATCCAATGCAATCGACGACCTATGTCTTAATGTATATGTATAAGTAAGAAGCATTTTTTGGATTTGAATTGAAGAAAAAAAAAAGAAACAACTTTGCTGACAATTACGCATTTTTATTTTGTCAGAAAAGTCCTCCAAGTATTTTGGTTTTGCAGTAGATTTTTTTTTCATTTGAATATTTGAATAAAGAAGAGAGGACAGGCTCATTACTTCCAAAAAAAAAAATACATTTATAAAATATTCATTTTCCAAGTCATTTTTTAACACCAAACTCATTCGATATTTTGAATTGGTGATCAATTAGAAAAATATTTTATCTTACAAGTAATAGTCACACGATCGCGATGGAGATATTAATCATTTTTATTCATTCAATAAAATTGTGATAACTTATATCTTTCACCCTCTTTAAAGTAATACGAGGAAATTATGTGTACTTTGATTTTAATGGGTAGGGAGTTACAATTTAATATATACGTTATTTCAATTGTTTAAAATAACTATTTCAAATTTTAAAATTGAATATTTGAAATTTGTTAATTCTTTTTGAATTTATGAAAAGTATTATTTCTATTTTCTCACATAAATTCAAGACTTCAAATATTCCTATATAAATTTTTTGTTTCAAATTCAAATATTTTAGATGATTCAGTTTCTTTTTTAATTAATTTAAAATTTCAAATGATTAGTTCTATTTACTCACTTAACCTCGTACATTTATATATATATATATAACTTCAGAATTTTCAAATATTTTAATTAAAGTTTCTTATTTTAACTTACAATATTTTAAATAATTCAAGTTTATTTTATTTATTTATTTTGAATTAATCCAAAGTGTTATTAATATTTTATCACTTAATCACGTATTTTTTTAAAGTAAAATTAAAAATAAACATAGGGAAAAAATCAAAATATTTGAATTAAAAAAAAAAATCGGTTCAAACCGGCCAACCGTGAACCAGCGGTTCACAAACCGCCACCAACCGGCCGGTTTCACGGTTCGGTTGCGGTTTGAGGTTTTTGGCCGAACCAAATCGGCGGTTCGAACCGTTTGAACACGTGTGGGTAGCAAGTACAAAAGGTTCATATCGAAAATAATTGAATTTCTGGTAAGGGCCCTATCCCATTCTAAAACATGATTTTCTAGCTATACAGAGTCTTAGTATATGAATTTTTGTTGACTAAAAATCTCAGCAGCATCAGGGTCTTAGTATATGAATTTTTGTTGACTAAAAACCTCGGCAGCATCTCCCTTTAGTTCTCTAAGTACACATATATTGCAGTGCACCCGAGAGTAAAAGAGAGCTACTAAACCAAATTTTTTATAATCAACAAAAAAAATATATAGATAAGATAATCCATATTACAATCACGCTCTCAAACTGTCCAAACAAGTGGACAATTCGGAACTTAATATCTCTCTATTTGATATTAAATCTCAAACGAGTTTAAGGTGTATTGTTTGAGTGTATAAAGAAAGATTATATTGTAGATAAAATTTTTTAAACCCCATTGTTGGAGGGACAAAATCTCCCGTCCGACACTGTAAACCACGTCATCACAGACGTATACATCAACTAATAAGTCACAACATGTAAACAATATCTACAAAATAACATATATGTTAACCACAACATGCACGTAACGATCACCACAGTATTTCAAAACCACCATCACCAACAATTTTAAACATATTAAAACCACCATCATTTTTTAAAATAATCTTGAAAACCGTTATTGGAGGGATGAACCTCCCGATCGGCGCCGTACACCACGTCATCACCGACGTCTTCCCAACCAATCACAACATCAATCGATCCCAATTAAACCATAACAATAAATCCTAACACATTAAATTAATACAACCGATCACCACGTCATTTAAAAAGTACAATCGCATATACTTTAAAAGATAATTACATAATTGAACCTTAATGAACACTAACGAACCATCATTGCATAATCGAACCCTAATTGAACTAACAAGCCCTAATTATATAACTATCCCTAAATTAAACTAGGCATGGCAATGGGTTGGGTCGGCCGGGTACTAGAGGACCCGGACCCGCCCCGTCCTCCCCACGGGTCGGTTCGGCCCGTTATATTTATTTTTTTATTAAATTTAAAATTAACTTAATATATAATAACACAAATATTATTATAAAAATTAAATATAAGATGAAAAATTAATAAAAAAAATACTAAATTTAAAAAAACTTAATAATTCATATAAAATAAATATTTTAACATATATAAAATATATTAAAAAAAAAACGGCTCACGGGGCGGGGCGCCCCAAACGGCACGGGTCGGGTCGGGCCAAGGCAGGTATGTCATCCCTAAATTAAATCATAATTATATAATTATTCATAAATTAAATTCTAATTATACAGTAATCCCTAAGTTAAACCCTAATTACATAATTATTCATAAATTAAATTCTAATTATACAATAATTCCTAAATTAAACTCTAATTATATAACTATTCCTAAATTAAACTCTAATTATACAGTTATCCCTAAATTAAACCATAATTATATAATTATCCCTAAATTCAACCCTAATTATACAATAATCAATAAATTCAACCCTAATTATATAATGATCCCTAAATTTAACCCTAATTATATAATAATTCCTAAAATTAACCCTAATTATACAACAATCCCTAAATTCAACCCCAATTATATAATAATTCCTAAATCCAAACCTAATTATATAATATTTCCTAAAATCAACGCTAATTAAATAATTAATTCTAATTAAATCAAACTAACACAAATTAATTCATAAAAAAATATATATATAATTTCAGAAAAGAAAAGAAAAAAACTTGGCGGCTGGCGGCGAAGGCGGACAGACTGGCGGCTAGTGAGTTGAACTTTTTACTCTTTCAAAATTAAAATCAGGTTAAACAATGCACATCTACGTTTTGAAAATAAGTTCGCCCGCAAGAGAACGAGATTACTGTAGACTGGCAAGTTGAACCGAGTCGATTCTCTCGAGGAGTGGAAATACGGAGTCAACGATGTTTATTATAACGAAAATCACAAGTTCTAATTCTAAACACACGATCGAAAGTTTTTTTTTTGATTTGATTGTTTTAACAATCTATATTTTAAAAAACTAATCTTGCAATGAGAGTGTCAATCTCTTTGCAAGAACTTAACAACTGATTAATGAACTATTTTAACACTTAGCTAGAGATTTAAACTACAATTTAAGGACAAAACAAATCATCGAACACTTGGAGTGCATTAACCAAATATGATTCTAATAAGATCAATAACCAAAACAACAACCAAAGAAAAGCAAGATTTGAACTAACCAAATCAACCAACACAAAGCTTATCATAAAAACCGAATCATTCACAAAGGATTCAAACACAATAACCCAACACTCAATTCCCAAACAAGAAATACCAACGAAAGAAACCTACAGATTAGAAATAGAGTTTATAGAATACTGAAATCGAACGAAAGTATGATCAACTTAAAATGATGGAAGCTATACTGTCTCCAGCGATTCCGAATAAAAGGAACGCTAAGCAAAGTACCCCCTGAAGCTTGTCACGAACTATGGATTACTGTGCTTCTCAAGGTGAATAATCAACTAACTAAACCGATCGAATTACCGTGAGGGCTATAATGAATCGTTCACTCTATATTGATCGTAGGAGATGTGTCAGATCTCCCCCAAAAGATAGATGAAGTATGTGATAATCCTGGTCTTTTTTGTAGCTTCCAAACCCCATTCAATGCCTGCGTAACTGAGAATCTTTTGAATATTCGCGTTTGTAATGCTTGCATCTGGACGGATGACCTGATGAATTCAACCGGATGGGGTCTTCATCAGCCAATCCGATCGGATGTCGGATCCATCTGACCTGTTGTTAGTCCAGTGGGTTTGATCCGGCTGGATGTCAGATCAATCCGACCAGTTGTGATTTCATAGGTCAATCCGGTATGATGTCAGATCCATCCGACCAGATAAGTGTCCTTGTGGCAACTTCTCAGCACTGTTTTTCTCGTATTTGTCTCTTGATTCTCGAAACGGCTTACGAGCTTAATTCTCTTGAAATCCCAGACTCGTCGAGCATCCTAGCTGCATGAGAAAACAAAAAAATTATCTCAAAAGGACCAATTAATGATCGAGAAATCGAAAAGTTAAGTAAAAAACTGTAGAATGTAAAATTATGCGAAGTAGCTTATTCTTAACCTGAAAAAGACAACAAAAAGACTCAAACATGACTCGAAACATATACAAATACATAACAAATACGTACGAATCAACCACCCCCCGCTTTATTGGTTTGTTCGTCCTCGAACAAACGAAAAAATCAAAACTAAGTAAGTATGAAATTAGTTGGATCAAAAAGTCATGTTGTGCATAAAATATAGTTTTGAAAATATAAACACTTTTGTCGAAAACTCTTAACCTAAGCTCTTGTTATCTTTTCACCTTAAAATCAAAATAATGCATCCTCTCAAAAGAGAAATATATAATGGTGCACTCGTTCGCTCTTATTTTCCAAAAGGTAAGTGTATACGCTTGGATCAACAAAAACATGCATTCAACGACTCGTGAAAGTCAAAGACTCGTACATCGCATATGTGTGCACATTTAGTCAAGAATCGGATTAGGACTTTCTAGGGTTGTAATGTAGGCTCTTTGGTAAGGTATGTCATATATAGACATGGGTGGCTAACTTGCAAACAAACGCAATCATTAACTCAATCAATCAAAAACTTAAGCATAGAGCAAAATTCTGCTTCTCATTCCTCCCAAAACAACCATGTATCGTTATTTTCAACCTTTTATAAATAAGGTTATTTCTTACCCCAAAACACTTACTTTGCCTTTATAAATAGGCTTTATTCTTAATATTTGGATGCTCTTATGAATTTAAGCATCCTTAATAACGATCTTTTTTCTTTCTTTTTTTTTTAACTCCTCCCACTAATTTCCACCCTGAAATCGTCAATCTCAATCGACCAATAATGAACAAACTCTCATCTCGCACACTTAAATGAAATAAGAGCTATAATTATGCTCGTGGCTTACAAAGAGACGGGATAAAGGCTCGAGGGGTCTCATTCGGAATTATAGTAGATTTTATTTTTGAATAAGGTTGGAAACGGGTTTATATGTGCCTATCGTCATTTTCAAAACCAAATATACACATGCGACTTTTAGAGACTTCTCAAAAACACTTATTGAATTAAAGCATGAAATGTTGATAAACACACAAGACTCCTTACTAGGGTTTTATTCAAAATTTTGAAAGCAAGGTGATCGAGTTTTTAAAAGCTTTGCAAAATTACTAACGACTAAGTGTTGTTTTAAAGAAATATATAAGTAGGTTTTTGAAAAAGTTTTCACTAAACAAGCTCAAAAGACTCCAACGATAGATCACACAATACATGATTTCGACAGGCAAGTAAGTACAAACACAAATACGCGTGGGAATGATTTCAACGTATGTCGACGTAAACAAGGACTCAAACAAATTATTTGACCAAAACGACTCGAACTATGCATGTATAAAATACGACCAATAGGTTACACCAAAATACGGTCGGATGTTGCACTCATCCGGTTGGATAGTACTACAGTTTGTTTTGTCTGACCGGACACCTGTTCCAATCCAGTTGGATGATAATACTAATGATCGAAGAATTCTTAGCACTCTAAGAAATTTTCTCCGCAATAGTACGGAGTCGATTGTAGAGCGGTAAGTTTTCCCAAGTCGTGTCTCTCGAGGATAGATATAATCGATGTTAATTGTTTTTAATTAATCTCTTGTTATTCTTAATTAAACTAATCTAATCTAAGAAAGCATTAATCATTGGTTTGGTTTTGAGTTGTAACCACTAAACTTGAATTGAAAAGGGAGCTTGAAAAACATTGAGGCAAGGAGAAAAGAATTTAAAACTTGCTTGAAAATAACTAGACTTAATGACATAAATTTAACCTAATTAATAACCTTAATTAAATTAAAACTATTAACTAAGAAATCTTGTAAATTTAAAAGCTAAAAAGGAGGGAAAGTCAAACTTAAATTCAAAAGAAGTCAAATGCACTTAATAGGTAAAAGTCAAATGTTTTAAAAGGGAAAGCGACTAATAACTTTCCAAGCTCCCATATTTGTTTGAACAAAAAGAGTAAAAAGTTTCAAAACCAAGCATCAATGGAGTTTTTACTACAAGAAGAAAACCAACCTAAAAGTTGAAGTGTGAATTTGAGAAGTATAGGGAAAACAACTCTACTAAATTTAATAACCAACACAAAGTAAATGCAACAACACAAGAACAACACCAAATAAGGTCTATCCACGCTCGAACCGTTAATCGGCTCCCTACTAGCCTCGATTATCTACAACTCTCTTTACACATAAAATCTAAAATGGAAAGTAAAAAGTGCAAGAATTGCACATTTATTGCGTAAGCACTTCAAGGATTTATAATGTATCCTTGTTTATTTTTTTATTATATTTTTTTTCTTTTTCTTCTTTTTATTTTTTTATCTTTTTTATTTGGTACCTAAGGATATATAGGGTACTTGAGAAATCAACGGCTCCGATCACTTATTGCTACTAGCAACTTACATTTATTTCCGATCGAGCACATGGAGCAATTGACGACTCCAAAATACAAAGTAAAATCCTATAGAGAGTATTCGATAACAAGGCTAGTTGAGGCACTAGTTAAAAATTGAGCACAAGATAGCACGAAGCTAAAGCCGAACAAAGTTCCCAACAAGTCAAATTCCCTAAGTACACTAAATCCGATCGTCAATCTAAACTCTTAAACAAATAATCAAAACTGCGTCACTTCGCCAAGGGTCCAAGCAAACATAGTGAAGTGTAGTTTTTCGTGGTTCAAAAGATTTGAAAATTCATTTGGCTCGGTGTGATTGGAAATCGTTTCAGTTGATGAATCAAGGTGTTTCAAGCTTGAAAAATAAAGGGAAAATGAAAATAAAATAATTAATATATCTAAATTATCCTAAAAATTGAAAGTGCAAGTGGGTAGGATGCCTCGGTCGTATTCCTTAATTGAAAATGCAAGCAATTAATAAAAACAAGCAAAAACAAGCATTGTTTCATCGAGTACTACCATGCATGCATAAGGTACAACCATGCATGCAAACTCAAATAATGCATATTAACTAAAATTGAAAGCAATAATAGAAAGAGCAAGGAAAGTTAACGTGAAAGTTCAAAACTTGGAGGAAAACAACGAAAAAGGAAGAGTAGATCTAGGATTCAATTTAAAACTATGCATGGAAACTTAATTCAAAATAAAGCATAAGTAAAACTCAAAGTCATGATGATCCAAGGCTTTATCTATAATCTAGATGTGTCACTCATCCATAATTCATAGCCAAATCACAAGTTTCATCATGGAATCAAGTAGCTAAGGCAAAATGCATAATTGAAGGACATGCATGAAAATGAAGAACAAAGCTTGAAAGTAAAAGGAAAGCTTACTAAAATTAAATGGAGAATCCCAAACTTGAATTACAAATGAAAGTGCTAAYCCAAAGGAGTATTTGGATTCTTCTTGAGCTTACAAACCCAAGGAAATTGCTTGAAAATTAAATCCAAAACCTAAGAGAGAGAAAGTAGATCTAGAGAAGAATGAGAGAAAATTAATTCCCCAGCCTCATGCAAGAGTTGGGGAAAGAGAGGATATTTTTCTGGGGTTAAAAATGGGGTTTATATAGCTATTAGTAGGGGCAAAATCATAAATTCGCGCTGATTCCCGGACTTCCAGTCGATCGACTGCTAGTGGCCAGTCGATCGACTGAGGTCGATCGACAGTAAGCAGTCAATCGACTGCTTCTTGGAGAAGTGTCGATTTTTTGGAAATCTCTGGAATTCGGTCGATCCTTGAGCAGTTCAGTCGATCCGGGAGGGGCGGTCGATCGGCTACCAGTCGATTGGGCAGCAAGCAGTCGATCGACTGGTTCTTGAAAAGGAGAGGAAGTCCCTGGAATTTAGTCGATTTTCAACATTTCAGTCGATTCTTGAAAGGGCAGTCGATCGACTGCCAGTCGATCAGGCAGTCGATCGGTAGCTTTTCAGTCGATCTCAGCTTCTTCCGGCATGGTTTCTTCATTTCGGCACGGATTTTAGACTTTAAGGTCTCGACTCGATCTTGGACACCTCCCAATGTGACTCAGAGCAACTCTAACTTCCTTGGCCACCTACAACATAAGAATTTGGACTCAAAAACCTCATGATTTATCATTTCAACACACCACTCAATCTCAAACTTACAAATGATAGAATAATCTAAAACCTTAACAAAATAAGACTCAAACTACTATATTTAACGCTAAACTCTAACTAAAAAAAAATGCCACAATTACATGCAGAACAACTACCCCACACTTATCGGTTTGTTCGTCCTCGAACAACGAAAAGAATCGAGAGTGTACATGCAATGAACACTTCATATAAGGAGAAAAATCCTTGTGCTTGTCCCCATTATTATGGTGATAGTATCAACATAGACTCGCTATTTTYATGCATTGCTCGTATTACCCTTTATCAAAAGCAAGCCAAATCGATGATTTCCTCCCAAGGGAAATTTTGGATGGTGTTCGCTCAATCCGCTCAAGTGTATATAGGACGTGTTTACGCTCGAGTCGGTCAATGCATGCACCTTGTCAAGATTTCACAAATCAAACGCTCAAAATTGCTCAAGTACATGACCAARTAAGAATCGAAAGAGGTCTTTATTATGGGTTGTAATGTTGGCTCTTTGGTAAGGTATGTAATATTTGGATATAGTGTCTAACACACGATCAAACGCGATCAATAACACACAAAATCCTACTTTCTAAAACCCGAAGCTTATAATCGCTTCACCTTTCCCAATTGCCAAACTTTCATTCGAATCCCCTTTCATCTATTCACACACTTTCCCGACTTTTATTTTCACAACACTTAGAAGCATTTTGAATTTGCTTCTTTTCWCTCAACTTAGCCTTTGAATTAGGCTTTATACTTGAACGCACGCTTTATCACTTTTCGTGATTTGTGTTGGAGTATTATTCTCTTTTATTTTTTTTATCATTATTATTATTTTTTTGAATATTTTTTTTTGTATAATTAACTCAAAACCCAAACCCCACACTTTATTTCCCACACATCTCTCATTAGCTAATAACACACTCTCTTGCCTCACTAACATGAAGATATAAGAGCTAAAATCGAGCTCGGCTAACAAGAAACGGGATAGAGGCTCAAGGGGGCTCATTTTGGATTTTAAAGTGGCTTAAATGTATGAATATGGCCGGAACAAGGGTGATATATGTGCCTCGAGGTCATTTTCAAACTCAATCATGTACGAGCAAAGTCAAACCTCCTCAATGCAATTTCCATAAAAATGCAAGCAAGCCGATAAATCACACAAGGCTACTCACTAGTTTGCACCGAATTTGGGAGCGAAGTCAAAAGAGCTTTTAGAGCTTTGCAATCTTTTCACGAGAAAATGTTGATTATATATATATAGGCGGGTTTGGACGAAGCACAAAAAATTTAACCCCTCACACAAGAGGCCATAAACATRCAAAAACTCGACAAGTAAACTATTCAAACTTCCAAGTACGTGGAGTTGTTCAACARTGTAATCGAGACACAAAARAYACAAAAATCGACTCAACCATATAAATGCGCAAATATTAAGCGTCACTTCGCCAAGGCTCGAGTTAAGAATGACAAAACATGCTTGTAAACCCGGACCCTAACCACCTACCCACCCCACACTTAAACCATGCAATGCCCTCATTGCATTTTAATGAAAATCAAGTAAAAGGAGGGTGAATAGAAACTTTCTCAACCGAGAGAGTTTAGGTCGAACTCGGTGGGGTCCACCTAGGCATCTAAGCAATCCAAACCAAAAACGAGCATGGCTAGCTTCTCCCGGCTCCACGATCGCTATCAATCTTATCAAATCGCCCAATGGTTGAAGTTGAAAAACCAAATCCTAGAAAAGAAAATCACTCAAAATCAAAAACACAAGGAAATATGCACATGAACTCAACTAAATATATTTTTTTATTTTTCAATTTTTCAAATGTTTTTTGGATTTTTTAATTTTTGAATGTTTTTGGATTTTTCAATAAAAGAAATAAAGAAAGAAAGAAATGGAAAGAACATGGGTTGCCTCCCAAGAAGCGCTTGTTTTACGTCACTAGCTTGACGAACTCCCTTTTATATTATAGTGGGATCGAGGTGGGAGGATCAACCAATGCTATCGCGTCCTCGACGGGAGGCAAAAGGAACCTATTTCGGTAGGGCTTGACTCGATGGTCGTTGACTTGAAATTTTTCTTGAGTCTTAGGGTCGATCAAGGTCACCGCCCCACTTGGATTGACATCTTCAATGGTATACGGCCCCATCCACTTGGATTTCAACTTGCCGGGGTGAAGAGCCAAACGTGAATTGTATAGCAAGACGGGCATCCCAACCTCAAGCTCCTTCCGAACCAATCTCTCATCGTGGATCCGCTTGGTCCTTTCTTTATAAATTCGCGCATTGTGATATTGGTTTTCTCGAAGCTCTTCCAACTCTTCCACTTGCATCATTCTCTCGAGACCGGCCTTCCTTAAATCCAAATTCACGGCTCTCATTGCCCAAAAAGCCTTATGTTCTAATTCAACGGGTAATTGACAAGTCTTACCAAAGGCCAAGGTATAGGGGCTCGTGCCAAGAACCGTTTTATAGGCCGTCCGAAGGGCCCACAATGCATCATTCAACTTTCGCGACCAATCCTTTCGACTAGGTTGCACCGTCTTCTCTAGCACACTCTTCACTTGTTTGTTGCTCGTCTCGACTTGCCCCGAAGTTTGGGGGTGATATGGCGTGGCAACCTTGTGCTTGATCCCATAGACCCTCATGAGTTTCTCAAAAAGCTTGTTGCAAAAGTGGCTACCACCATCACTTATTATAACTCTTGGGAAACCAAAACGAGAACAAATGTTCTCTTTTACGAACTTGACGACAACCTCCGCGTTATTCTTTCTCTTGGGGACGGCCTCAACCCATTTCGAAACGTAGTCCACTCCCACAAGAATGTACTCATGCCCATCGGAGGACTTAGGGAAGGGCCCCATGAAGTCGATCCCCCACACTTCAAAAATCTCAACCGCTAAATTGCCCACTAAGGGCATCTCATTTCTTTTTGAAATGCTCCCCGTCCTTTCACATATATCACAAGTTTGAACATGGACGTGAGCGTCATAATGAAGAGACGGCCAATAGAAACCCGAACTCAAAACCTTAAGAGCTGTCTTCCTTCCTCCAAAGTGCCCTCCGGCTTGATGATCGTGACAAAACGTCAATATCGCTTGTATCTCCTCTTCGGGCACACATCTTCTTATCATGCCATCTTTCCCCACTTTGTACATGAATGGATCGTCCCAATAATTACTTTGGCACTTAGCTAGGAAGCGTTTCTTCTCTTGCCAATTCATATCCGGCCGGAGTTCCCCATTTGCTAAATAATTCGCGTAGTCGGCATACCAAGGAGCTTGGGTCACTTCTAATAAATTTTCGTGTGGCAAGTTTTCGCCAATTGCCATCTTCTCTCCTCCGTCCATGACCAATCTCGAGAGGTGATCGGCTACCGCATTCTCGCACCCTTTCCGATCCTTGATCTCAATATCAAATTCTTGAAGCAATAGGATCCAACGAATAAGGCGGGGTTTTGCTTGAGGTTTAGAGAACAAATATCATAATGCGGCATGATCACTATGTACCACAACTCGTGATCCAACTATGTAAGCTCGAAACTTCTCTAGTGCAAAGATCACGGCTAAGAGCTCTCTCTCGGTTGTCGTGTAGTTCTTTTGAGTGTCGTTTAGCATCAAACTTGCATAATACACTGATCGTTGATTTCTCGACGCTCTAGAAATCGTCTCCACAATAGTACGGAGTCGACTGTAGGTGCGGTGAGTTGTCCCGAGTCGTGTCTCTCGAGGATGGATGTAATCGGCGTTCGGTTTTCTTTATCGTTCTTATTGTCGGTTTTTGATTAAAACTAAATTAACCTAGAAAGCGATAATCATTTTTTCGGTTTTATAGCTAAGATTTGAATTTGAAATTTGAGATTTTAAAAACATTAAAACATTTAAAGAAATTAAAGCTTATATTTCAGATGATCAATTTAAACTAATTAGCTTTATTAAAACTTATTAATTTGAAATTAGTAAAATGGAGGGAAAATTAAAGTCAACTTATTTGAATAAGTCAACATAATTACTTAGTATGAATTAAGGGTTTTTAAAGGAAGATCTTTAACAACTTTTACTAAATTAGAATTTGAATACAACTTAACAACTTAAAAGCATAAGTTCATAAGTTAGAAAGCTAGAAAATGATATTTAAAGTTTGAAAAACACAAGAGATACTAAACTATGATCCAAAGCACAACACAATATTAAAAGGAAATAATCATGGAAATGAAACTAAATTAAAGGAAAGAAGTTACCAAATGTTGATTACACAAAAGCTTGAATGATAAAGCTGGGAAGTTGATGGATCTTCACAAAAGATAGCTTGAAACAAAGCTTGAACATAAACTAGCTTAAATCTAAACTTAACTAATCTATACCTAATTACTAGAATTTTTAGGAATTAAAATGAGCAAAACATGAAAAACTGAAGAAAAAGCTGTTTGGTGAGCTTTCTGGGGAAGAAAGCTATGAGCTTGCAAGTTGCCCACTTGAAATGACGTATGATTGCTTAAATCTTCAAAATTCCTGCTTTTCAGTCGATCGACTGAGAAAAAGCAGTCGATCGACTGCAGTCGATCGGACTTGTCGGCTGTCGATCGACTGCTGTGTCGAAATGGCCAAAAGCCCTGTAATTCAGTCGATCTTGGGGCACCAGTCGATCGACGGCAGTCGATCGACCAAGTAGGCAGTCGATCGACTGCCATGTCAAAAACTTCAAAATTCTCTGGAATCCAGTCGATTTCAGCCGGTTCAGTCGATCGACTTAAAGGTCAGTCGATCGACTGAACATTCAGTCGGTCGACTGGATTCCAGCGCCCGGCTCGATTTCTCGTCCTTTTCGCGTCCGCCGGTTCATCGAACCTCGTCCGTTGCGCTTCCTTGCTTTGTCCGTCCATTCCC
>BMAC01000368.1:60471-92427 GCA_014905375.1 Phtheirospermum japonicum
ACATAAATTCCTAAACTTGGTAAATACCTAAAACACATCCTAAACACAATTTAGGAAACTAATAAAGTCTAAAACATAAACTAGGAAACACAATATTTCTAAATTTAGTTTCCTAACTTATTTTGTGCCCAAGAAAGGCAAATAATAAAATAGGAATTATTGCCAAGAATTAATTCCTCAACAATCTCCCCTTTTTGCCTTTCTGGACAAAACACTACGACGCAAACACAAATGAAAATAAAATACTAACTCCCCCTAAATAAAACACCCAATGTTGTTAAAGTTCAAACCAACATTGTTAAAAAGCCTATCAAAATAAACTACTAAGGAACTTATTGACCTCGAACCCTCTTCGAACGACGAGGGGATGTCGAAGTTCCTTCACCATTCTCTTTCCTCTTCCTCTTCTGTATTCACATCAATCTCCTCAAAGCCTTATCGCGAGCGCGAATTCGCTTTCTCCTCCTTTCCTGAGCAAGGCTCGCCAAGGCTTCGGCAGCAACAACATCTTTAGCATCATCTCTATCAGCAGCAGCATCAACATCTTCACCAGCAACATTTTCATCAGCAGCAATAGCTTCATCTTCACCATCCTTCTCCGCGTCACTCACCACATCTCCCCCTTTTTACCCAGAAAGCGAAAGGGCCTCCAAGAGAGAGCTCCGAAGCGCCTTAAGCTGCTTCATCTGCAAATCAATCGAGGCCACATGCGCAAGAATAACCTGAGCAGAAATAGTGACCATGTTGGGACTACCCGTACCAACACCACTAGCAACATTGGCCTGAAAAGGAGCCTGCCAGGGTAGATCAATGACCCGGGCACCGATAACGTGCTGATTTCGCAAAGTAAATCACTCAGCCTCTCCCGTGAGCACATCCTCGGGACTAAGCTGCAAACCCTGATTCTCCAACAAGCTGAAAATCAAAGAAGGAAAACACAACGATGCCGAGGACTTCGTGGTGGCAAACTTAGTGACAGTATCAAAAACATGCTGACCAAAGCTAAATTTAATCCCTCTCCCAAGACGAAACAAGAACTGGGCCTGAGGCCGCGTAACACAAGTTGTGTTTTTGGAGGGGACCCAATTACAAATGGCAAACTTATGCAAAATAGAGTGAAGATATGAAAGGCGTGTACTCGGGAGCTGCTCAAACCATGAATTAACCATCCCACCAGACAGAAACGTGATGACCTCATTCATATCATCCACAGTCGAGTCACCCCGGTAAGACTCAGTACCATACAACTCATCAATTAAATAAGGGGTGAACGAAAAAACTTTGCCACGCACATATACCTTCCCATAATTGACCGACTCCAAATCGACCATAGATGGTAAAAGATTGGCAAAAAACTCGACAACAATATCAAGTACAAAAGGCATGGCCGTTGACACGGTGGAATACATACCTTTGTGTCGGAGATAGGCAATGATATTGTGTTTCTCAAAAAGTTCAACTGGGACTCGTTTCTCGGCAATCATATGACGGATCTGGTAGGCAACAAAAAGCTCGGCAGCCTCAGTAGTGTTGAATCTCTCTGAAAAGGGCACCATGTCCTCGAGTTCAGGGGTCGAAGTCGCATCACCTGTAGAGGACTCTGAGTGATCAGAAGCATTGGAAGAAGCCGGAGTAGGATCACGAGAAGCAGTGGGGATCGAGGCAGCACTGGAAGACGAGACAAACGGAATCGAAGGCGATGTTGGTATAGAGGAACTAACACGAGTCTCAACATTGAATTTTGCCGCAGCCTTTTTTTCTTGTCCGTCTTGTACGCAGTAAGGAGATCTTTCAGGGGTACATAAAATGAGGAATCGGGTGAATGCTCAAATAAACCTGTATCAAACTCAGGTTTATCGTCATGAACCGGAGAAGAGGGGGGATCATCAGCAGGCGGTTTGGCGGAGTTGGTCACCTCGCCGGTGATAAAATCCAACACGGTGTAGGGAGGGGAGAAATACCCAGTCGCAGAGGACTTAGGAGAGACCTTGACCTTTGGCTGACCTGATCTCCTGTCGGCCTTGCGAACAAGTTATTTTCGGCGAGTAAACTTCTTCATCGGCAAACTCGGGGCAGACGACGGCGGCGGCACAGACCCCTCAACCGGAGCAGCAGGAACAAAGTTTTCATCATCAGGGTCGAACATCACGGTGACATCCTCCTTGAGGTTCATATGTTCGAGAGGCACGGTGCGGCGCGGCCCTGCCTTGCTCTTCGGGACAGCGGGTGGCACATCGCCGGGCGGAATATTGCGCAAGCGCCTAGACCTCTTCAGAGTAGGATTCCCCACGCGTCCAAAAGTTTCGGCCACAAATGCCAAATCTGGGGGGTTATCTACATCAATTTCATTCCCGGGCTGTCCTGGGAACACTTGTGCCTCCGGCGTGGCATCAATCGGTGACGGAACGGGCACGACAGTGCGAGAATCGGGCGTCGGCGAAGGTGGTGGCGATGTTGATAGTGGTGGATTTGATGAACTACCACCACCGATTTCCTCGCGAATATCAAGGCCACCAATCTTTGGATATGGCAACGGGACCTATTCGCCGGAGCGACGAATTTCTTCTGGCAATTCCGGGATAGATGAGGACGGCGGCGGCGAACTGGACATCCTGCAAAATCTCAAACGCACACAAGAATATCGAAAGAATTTTGAAAGAAATTAGGAGTGTAGAGTGTTCAATTTGCAGAAGGCTTTGGAATTGTGATCAAACGGTAAAAATTTCAGGGTTTTAGGCCAAAAAAGTGACCATTGCAATAGGAGAGAGAAAGTGAAAATAAAAGGAAAAAATCCGTAAAATACCACAACCGGCGGATTTTTGGTGTCAAAACACGATTTTTATTTCCATGTAAAATGCGCCACTCTCCTTAAGATAAAGCTACATGATCACATTACCATCCCATGATTTATCTTTTTAGATTAAAATAAAATTAAAATTGCACAACTTAATTCTACAAAATCGGCCGAAAAACAAAGCTGAAATTTTAAGAACCATCAGCACAGTTGTACCTATCTTGTGCAATGCAAATTATCACTCACCAAATTTACCTCATTATTACCTATCCAGCCGTCCGATTTTAACTCCACTGAAACACTTAGTTAGCTCAATTCAAAACGAAATTAAGAGATTTCAAGTAAGACAAAAACACAAGAAACAAAACGCACAGCAAGATGGCATCTTCACAAAGTATGAATGTCCTACGGGATGCCTAAAATTCATGACCTAAGAGATTATAAAAAAACATATTCAGATTTTAGCGACTTGATCCAATGATGCTTTTTATTACTAACAACATTACGAACCAACATTGCCCTTAGGTGAAGTAAATGGAAACTTACCCCTTAACCCAAGTTAATGACTACGTCAAAATCTCTCAAGAAGGTGATTTTAAAGTTCAGAGCATTTGAGTCCAGATTTTCTTCATCCTTGAAGGGATTTAAATCTTTTAATCTCCAGCAATTGCTGTTAAACACCTCTTGTTTTTGGACCTGGGAGAAAGCCAGTTTTTGCGGGCAAGTCCCACAATCACCTAATTTTGAAGAGGTTGGTCCTTTTTGTCATTACTTTTATTGCAACACACGACCTTATTGCACTTTCAATCAAACTCAATGCATTAGAATTATGTATGAAAAGAAAGGTGAAAATGCATGCAAAATTATACAGATGTTGTGACTGATGTTGATAAGAGTTGTCACAACATCACAAACCAACATTGGTTAGACAATGAACATACCGAGATCTCTTCTCAAACGAGAGAAGGTCTCGAAATCTAATGCCTTAGTGAAGATGTCAGCTAGCTGATTATCAGTTCCAATATGTTCAAGGCTAACAATCTTCCTCTCAACTAAGTCTCGAATAAAGTGGTACCTTATGTCAATGTGTTTGATTCGAGAATGCTGGAATGGATTTTTGGAGATGTGAATGGTACTGTAATTGTCACACAACACCGTCAAGATACTACTGTGCAGACCGTAGTCCTCAATCATTTGGTTCATCCACAGTAATTGTGTGCACACACTCCCAGCTGCAATGTACTCGGCTTCAGCTGTAGAAAGAGAAATACAATTTTGCTTTTTGCTGTACCAAGAAATTAGGTTATTACCTAGAAAAAAACATCGCCCAGTAATACTCTTCCTATCTAACACATCTCCAGCTCAATCCGAATCAATGTACCCTATAAGTTCAGTACCAGTATCTTTTGTGTACCACACGCTAGTTCAGTTGTACCAGCAATGTACCTTATAATTCTTTTAACAGCTTTCAAGTGTGACTCTTTTGGATTAGATTGATATCTAGCACATAAGCACACACTATACATAATATCTGGTCTACTTGCTATCAAATACAACAAACTCCCTATCATACTTCTATACATGGTGTTATCAACACCCTTACCAACATCGTCTCTAGACAGCTTCACATTTTTGCCCAGCGGCGTTTTCTTGACAGTTTCACCCTCTAACCCAAACTTTTTGACTAAGTTCTTTGCATATTTAGTCTGGGAAAGAAAAATAGCGTCATCAATCTGTTTTATTTGTAAACCAAGAAAGTATGAGAGGTTACCTTCCTTGCTCATCTCGAATGTATCGGACATCCGAGTAACAAACTCCTTGACCATCTCCTCGTTAGTGGATCCAAAAATAATATCATCCACATAAATTTGGACAATTAAGATGTGCTTATTGGATTTAAGAAAGAATAAAGTTTTATCAACTTCCCCTCGTCTAAAGTTCAAATAAATCAAATGTTGAGTTAGCCTTTCATGCCAAGCTCTTCGAGCTTGTTTTAAACCATAAAGAGCCTTTTTCAGTTTTAAAATAAAATCTAATTTTTGAGGATCCACAAATCCTTTAGACTGCTCAACATACACTTCTTCACTTAAGACTCCATTTGAAAAAGCACTCTTAATGTCCATTTGATGCAATGAAAACTTCATATAACATGCAACAGAAAGAAAAAGCCTTACCGACTCAATGCGAGCAATAGGGGCAAAAGTTTCATCAAAATCAATTCCTTCAATTTGCGTATACCCTTGTGCAACAAGTCATGCTTTGTTCCTCACAATGTTCCCAGCCTCATCAGTCTTGTTCTTGAATATCCACTTTGTTCCCGTCACATGGGAATTTTCTGGTCGTGGCACCAAATCCCAAATATCGTTTTTGGCGAACTGGTCCAGCTCCTCTTGCATTGCCCGAATCCAGAACTCATCCTTGAGTGCATCCTCCACTCGCTTGGGCTCTATTTTAGAAAGATACAAAGACTCACAAATCTTAGAATAATTAGTAGACAGACACACATACCTGACCATTTCCTTGAAATTAATCTGTCTCTATCTTGTACTTCTTTCGTCTAAATCACCAATAATTTGGCCCATGGGGTGATTTTTCTGGATTCTGGATGGAACATCCCTCTGATGAAGATCAATGGGATCAGCTGGATCTTCTTCTTCTGAATCAGAATCAGATCTGCGACTTGGCTCGATGTTGGTACTGATGTTGGTATCCCAGTATCAACATTGTTATCAACATCACTCGAATCTCTGAGTTCAGCACCTGCATCTTTGTTCTCAATACCTGCACCAACAACTGAAGTAGGAGTGATATTACCTTGAGGGTTTTGATCATAAACCAGATCATTATCCTCGGCAGGCTTGACTCCACTCGTTAGATCATCAAACTTGACATTCACTGATTCAAACATGCTTCGAGTTCGAAGGTTAAATAACCTATATGAATGACTATTTTGGGAATAACCCATGAAAATGCACTTATTACTTTTTGAGTCAAGTTTAGCTAGATGATTTCTATCGTTAACCACATAGCAAATACATCCAAAAACATGAAAATAAATCAAGTTCGGTTTCTTCCCAATCAATAATTCGTAGGGAGTTGCACATGAACCTGGTCTAAAATAAGCCCTATTTGTGATATGACATGCATTGTTCATTGCTTCAGCCCAAAAATGTTTAGGTATCCCATTAGAAATGAATATAGTTCTAGTCATCTCCGCTAGAGTTCTATTCTTACGTTCAGCAATGCCATTTTGTTTAGGGGTAATTGGAGAAGAAAATTCATGATTAATACCCTCAGAAGTGCAGTACTTTGAAAAAGATGCGTTTTCAAATTCCTTTCCGTGATCAGTTCTAATCTTACCAATTTTCACATTAAACCTTACACATAGTTTCTTTGCAAGTTTTTTGAAAGCCTCAAAAGTTTCAGATTTTTCTTTTAGAAATTCTACCCAAGTAAACCTAGAAAAATCATCAACAATAACAAAAACATACCTCTTACCACCAAGGCTCTCAACCTCAAGTGGTCCCATGAGATCCATGTGAAGCAATTCAAGGCAAGATGATGTAGTGAGACTTTGTTGGACTGGATGTGGCACCCTGACCTGTTTTCCTTCTTGGAATGCCTCACACACCAGAATGATCTTGGTGTTGAGTTTAGGCAGTCCACTCACATCTTCTTCCTTGACCAACCTGTCTATCATCTTGTAGTTGATATGTCCAAGCTTTTGATGCCACAGCTTCGCATCACTCAATTGAGACAGTCTGCAAAAAGCATCACTTTGAATTGGTAGCAATTATCTGAGGTTCTTTTGCCCTTGAGAATGCATTGTCTATTCTCCTCATAGACTTCACATTCTTCACGGTTGAATTTGACGCTAAAACCTCCATCTCACAATTGACTTATGCTGATCAAATTTGCAGTAAGTCCTTCTACTAGAAGCACATTTTCCAGTGTTACAACTCCAGGATCATGGAGAGTCCCTTGGCCAATGATTTGGCCATTTGCGCCTCCTCCATACTTCATTTTTCCACCTTTAAATCTGACAATGTTGGAAAGCAATTCTTCTGAGCCTGTCATATGCTTCGAGCATCCACTATCAAAGTACCAGGCTCCAGGGACATGAGGCTTCAGGGAGGTATAAATCATATTACACTTGATGCTGTTTTTCTTTACCACACTTGTTTGAACCTGATGTTGGTATTGATGTTGGTAGCGCGGTTACCAACATGGGATTTATCAGCCACACTGGTTCTCTTAAAGTGTCTTTTCTCTCCAATGATCTTCCATCAAAAGGGTCTGATGTGCCCTGGTTCTCCAAAATAATGGCACACGTACTGTCTTCTTCTCTTTTTGTGATGTTTGGAAGATTTCTGTTCTTGACTTGGAACATTCATTGGCTGACTCGGCTTGAAACCTATTCCATTCTTAGAGGACTCTGGGAAGCTAATCTCCAAGATTTCATCCAACTTCGCCTTACCTTTATTCAGATTTGAAATGGTTCCTCGAACAGTGGTCAGTTCGTTATTCATCTTTTCCAGCTCAGCGTCCTTCTTGGTGAGAGACGTTTCCAATCGGACAATAATGTCAATATGATCTTCTTTTTCTTTGGTTAGCTTATCTACTTCTTTTTCGAGCTCTTTCGCCTTGAGTACCTGTTTACTGCAACTGACAAACAATTTCTGGTGGTCAACACTCAGCTGCTCGTATTCCTCATAATAATCAGTGGTCTCGGCATTCAGGCACACGATGTCGTCTGCAAGCAAACCAACATGGACATCGTCGTCCCACACAACATGGGAGAATAAAGTTGGAACGGGATTAGTTGACACAAAATTATTAACATCTTCGGTGAAATCAGTAGCAACCATGCTTTTCTTTCTAAGAGTGTTGGGACACTCGTTCTTGTAATGTCCCCAACCTTTGCATTCGTGGTATTGAATCTCGTTGAGTGGTTTTGTTGAACTGGACACATTGGGAATTGAAGTTGTGGACCGAGATCGGGGAAGAGTACGTCCAGTAAACTTTGGAGTAGATGTTTGTTGCCCGTTCCTTGGATTTGAGCTTCCAAAATTGTTCTTTTTCTTCAAGAAATTGTTGAAGCGTTGAGTCACAAAGGCCAGTTCATCTTCTCCGAGAGTAGTTGACTCCATCTTTTTAATAATCCCATTAAAATTGAACTCTTCGTCATCTTCATCATCGACTGCAATTGAATCGAAAGAAAAAGCAACATTCTTCTCTTTCGAGCTAGAGTTAACGTGTTCCATCTCATATTGCTTGAGATTTCCAACTAAGGTGTTGAAATCGATGTTATCAACATCTTTGGATTCTTCTATGGCCACCACCTTCATGCTATATTTTTTCTTAATGGATCTCAACAATTTTCCTACAAGACGGGAATTAGTTATGGCCTCACCAAGCTCTCTGCACTCTTCTGTTATTTCCGACAATCTTACGGAGTAATCCATGATTGACTCTTTCTCATCCATTCTCATAGCCTCGAAGGTGGATATGAGCATTCTTAATCTGGATTTCCTCACGCTTGCAGTTCCTTCACACACCCTTTGGAGTGCGTCCCATGCATCCTTTGCTGACTCGCAATTCTTGATGATGCGGTAGTAGCTTGCATCTACATAGCCACACAAGGTGTTGATGCATTTGGAGTTCCAATTTGCAGCAGTTGCTTCATCAGCAGTCCAGTCTTCCTCCTTTTAGGGATGGTATCGCCCTCGCCATCCGTGACACGTGATTTTTCCCATCCAATTGAGGACAGTTTTCCAAACACGCTCGTCGATACTTTTCAAATGCCATCTCATTCTCTGTTTTCAGAGAGAATAATTCTCACCATTAAGGATTGGAGGCCTCGGGTTGCCTTGAGCGTCCATAGCACCTAAAAATAAGGATCAATACTAAAGAGGTTAAGTAACCCGCTCTAGATGGCAATTGTAAAATTAGAAGGTCTATGATTTTAAGAATAATTCTCAAATTCACGATTTTATTAGTCAATGTTAAACAACATTGATTAGCAACATCGACCAGAGTAAAATATAAAATTTGCAGCGGAATAAATTGATAAGAACACGAGATAACAAATTCAGTTTACAAGTAAATACTTGTGAACTTGGGTGTACAAAACCGAAAACTATATTACTTTCTTGTTCATGCTCAATACAAAGATATAAAGTAATATATGAAAACTAAATATCAATAAACTTGATACTAAATACTTGTTGCCGAAATGACAAGTTCTTCTTCATTGGTCACGCAACTTCGAAGAGCTTGTTAATCTCGATCAATGGCTCCAAGTAGTTCTTCGTGTTCTTGCTCTTGTTCGTGTATCTTGCGTCGTGCGTCTTCTTGAAATCCCGTGCGTAAATCGTCTGTCTAAACTTTAGGAATCCTTATCTTAAATAGACAAACATAAATTCCTAAACTTGGTAAATACCTAAAACACATCCTAAACACAATTTAGGAAACTAATAAAGTCTAAAACATAAACTAGGAAACACAATAATCCTAAGTCTAGTTTCCTAACTTATTTTGTGCCCAAGAAAGGCAAATAACAAAATAGGAATTATTTTCAAAAATTAATTTCTCAACAAATGTATTCCATTTGGATAATATATATTTGAATATGCATTTAAAATTGACTATATTATATGTCCCATACAAGATATAATAAAAAAAAAGGTCCGAAGTGGTCATAAGCAAGCTAAATTTTTTGTGCCGAGGCCCAGTGTAACACTACTAAAACCCTGCTAGTTAGAAAAACATTTACGAAATGTAGACACATTCATAACGAGGATAAGAATTGGGATATGGGGAAGTTCGTTCTACTGTACTCCTATGAAATCTTAATTGTTAAATGATTTTACTTTTACTAAAATGGAGTAGATCATTGAATTAAAATGCTTGCATGGCATAATATCGGGGTTTCATAGATACGATGGTAATGACTAATAGTGAATAATAATCAGTTAGCCAAGATTATCTACTCGAATATTCTGAGAATTTTAGAACTATGCCTTCTGAAGGTGAATTGGCTAATAAGGTGTTTCTTAGAAGAATATGTGATTATTGATTAAATTAAGGTGTGATACTCAAACATAAAAATAAAAGAAAAAAAATCTCATAAGCGGACCTACACATATTAGTACAGTGCAGAAAAAAAATTAAAAGGTGTGCAGCGACTTCAACTCTGCCGCCCCACGAAGAATAAACAGCTTGACAAAATGGAGTTAAATACATAGACTGCCCCACTTTCGGGAAGATTTTGTCTTTGGGTAGTTGATCGTAAAATTATTAGGTAAATTTTGGGTGTAAAATTATATTCAGGTAAAATGAACGTATTTAATATAATAATATACATTTTCATTAAAACAAGATTTTATATTTGTTTTGAGATTTTTTTTTTTAATTTTTCGATGATAAATGTATAACATGTAATATGTAAAAAATAATGTTCATGTCTGTTCTTATAATAAAAGTTCACGTGTATTATAATAAATATCAATCTTTTTTTTTATAAATGTTAATATATTTAAATATTTCAAATATAATAAATATTAATTTCAATTTGATAAATATAACCACTTTGTCATCATAGATATTTATTATGATAAATATTAATCTTAATTTGATTAAAAAAAAACATTTTTGGACAACACACCGAACCTCACACGAAACAACATGGAAATAACCATGCACGCACACACCCCTCTTTCTCTACATATACACATTCACACATATCATCTCACACACACACACATGGAATCTACCAATTCAAAAATGAAACCATCCTATGTGAGATCCAAATCCAAGGGTGCCAATGCATTAATACCCTGCAAAAAACACCCGAAGCACAGACAATCCCCTGGAGTTTGCTCCGTGTGTCTAAATGAAAAGCTCTTACAATTGAACCATCACAATTTTTGTTCTAAAGCTGGCAAAACTCAATTATCATCTTCCTTCTCTTCCTATGATCTTTCTTCCTTGTCCTCTTCGTGTTCGTCTCCTGTAGTGTTCAATTACAGAAGATCCAACACAAGGGCTTTCAAGAATATTGTTTATGACCAAGAAATGTTCAAGAAGAGTAGATCCATGGCTTTCGTCTTCCAGAGAAAAAAAGATGATCAGAATCGGAAAAACGTTGAAACCAAACGAGGATTTTGGTGGAGATTGCGAAGAACTACAAGAGAAAGGATTATTACAGCTGTTCACTAGGGCTGATATATATATATATATATATATTTGTTTGTCATCATTGTGTGTACAAAGTATAGTATAGTATATATATATATACTGGTTGATTTTGAAATCTCATTCTTTGCTTAATTTGTAATGACTTTGGATATGGCTAGACAAATGAGAAAAAATAATTAGTAGCATTCATGTGCAGGACATCTTAGTTCATTTATAAATTTGGTTTAGGTTTTTTTTATGTCAGTTTATATCGCTTAATTTCATATTGCATTGGAATTCGGAATTGGTGAATATGTTGGGGTTAATTATTACATGGTGGGAACCGAATAGTAATCACGTATTTAATACTCAAATGTCTAGGATTCGTTCGTACCACTCTTCATCTTTCAAACTTTTATTAAAAAAAAAAAAAAACAGACTCACTATCCCTATACTTCTTGAAATAATAATATTATTCTCTCGATTTCCATTCTCTCACTAAATATCAATCTACCACTTCTATAAGATTAAAATATAGGGAATTTTTATGGTGCTTTTACGGCACCATACTTCACTTCATGGGGCTCAATAATAACCATTAGATTAATTTTAGATTTTTTATATTAAAAAATCTACGACTGTAAATGCAGGAGCGGGTGGAGGTATGAAGGTACCGTAAACTTTTCCTAAAATATATCAGTTAATATGTTCAAAACATTAAATTTATCTAAAGTTTCAATTATACGTATCTTTTAACATTGATAATTTATTAATTAAACTAAATTAGTTAATATCAAAGTGCATTAAATAGACAATTTATTAGATACACTCTCTATAATAGTATGTGTATGTTATGTGCGATAATATACATATATTTTGTATTATGGATGTTAATATTTTATGAGATAATATATGATTCTTTTTCTTCTGCGTCTAAAAGTTATGTGATGAAATATTCATGTTATACACTGATATATGAACGTTTTGTTTGATGGTATATGAATATTTTGAGCAATGTTAATGTTCTTTACGTCTAAAATTATTGTGCACTTAGTTCCTTATGTGTGATGTGATGGAATATGTATGTTATGTGCGATAATATATATGGACATTGTATATTACTTCCATTAAAAAGGGGCATAAAATGTGTATAATACATATATGGAATGTGTGCTATAATTTAATAGAAAAAAAGTGTATTATCTTTATATTAATAACAAATATATAAACACACTCTTGATTTCTTGCAAAGTTTTGATTACCAATTAACTAGCTATTTCTGCTCTAAAAGTTTGAGTATATAAAACTGATTCCTCAAGATCAGGCCAAAAATTTGTGTTAGGTCAGATTGACGGGTCACGACCTGTTAGGCCATCTGACCCGATATTCTAATGTATTGGTTTTTGAACTACTCAAAAGTATTGTTTTTTCATAAAATTTTGACCAGTATTATGATGTATTGATTTTTATTGTATTAGTATTATGATTTATTAATTTCTTATTATAATTTATTAGTTTTTATATTATAATATAGCGGTATAAAATTTTGAACTAACTGATGATTCGTTAGTCTAGCTTGACAAGAGTCTTGCCCAACAGATAATCCAGTGAGAGATTCGAATCACAACACAAATCTAGTTTTGGTAGCTATCTAGCTGTTGGAAATGGAATTAAGCATAAAATTGGTTAATTAGGTCAAAATATAGACGCGATATATATTTCGAGAGTTTTATAATTAGGTCTTCTGATACGAATGGTCAAAAGGTTGGTCCACACTGGCGTACATATTTCACGGCCCGAGCTTCCTTCTTTCCGTATGCTTCCACGAATACTAATTCAATAATATAAAACTTTGTTCAAAAGCTACCTAAAAAGTTTAATAAACCACATTCCTCGCAATTTCTTTGGACCAGAAACCATAAATATCTCAATGGAAACTCGCACACAGCAGTCAATTAGTACAGTCATTATATGGCACACCTAGTGGCTAGAGGCTAGATGCACATTAAGGTACATATATAACGAGGTAATAACTTTTTAACTAGAAGTTCATTTGCATGTTACTCGAGATTTATTAATTTTCAACATGATGTTCCATTCCTTTTAATTTGGAGGTTTATAGTTTGCTCATGGAGATTCCACCCCCCCCCCCCCCACCCCCCACACCCCACACCCTCTTTTTTTTTTTTTTTTTTAATTATTAGAGGTTGATATATTTTGACATAATGTTCATTAGTGTTTTTACTCGAGATTTAACTGAATGTTGTTAAAATTGCTAGATGTGTTGTCGTCCATTGTCCAGCGCCTAGAGACAATATAGCCTTTTTTTTTGATCGATCTTTTTTCAAACTTCGCTTATTTTGACAAGCGTTTTTACCCAAAATATATCAATGCATCGTCTTCGACAGAGCTCCTAGTTCGATTTTTACAATACTTGTTTTTTTACTCATGACTCGTTAGTTTTTAAATGGAAGTTCTTTTTTTTTTATTGGAGGTTCATTAAGAGACATGTAGTTGATGTAAGCGTACACTACAAAAAACACTAGCGGATACCGACGACCATTCCGTCGTTAAGTCATCGGTCGATAACGGAGTTACCAACGGAAATTAATGGTCCGTCGGTGAAATCATCGTGGGTAAAAAAATTACCAACGGATTTTTTTTTTCGGTCGGTAAAATACCGACGGACATTAATAATGTTAAAAAAAAATTAAAATTGAAAAAAAAAAATCGGTAAGGGTGTTGCCAGCCCAACTCACACCCACAAGCCCGCCCACACTCAGACAAGCCCAAGCCGACCCCAAGCCCAACACCCATTAATAAAAAATAAATCATCTCATATGTCGAGTCGGAGGGATTCAAACATGCGACCTCTCGCGCTCCAAGTCTACCCATGACCGGTTAGGCTAACTCGATTCATAGTAAGTATTTTACATTTTATATAATAAACAATATAATTATAATATGTCTACATATATAATATATTTATATATAATAATTATATTATACATATATATTATAAATATTATATATATATATATATATATATATATACTATATTATAAATACTATTTATATATATATATATATATATATATATTTATTAAATATATATTATATTATAATTATATTTAAATTATATAAATGTATTATAATATAATATAGATAATATATATACATATATACATATATATATATATATATATATATATATATAGGGGTGGCATCATGTGGGAACCAGTCCCTAGGTGAGAAATGAGAACCAATCTCAACCGTAAAAAACTATTGATACAATGAACCTTGTTATATGGCAGTATATATGGTAAATTGTACTTATTTCCATCTACGACTTATGATATGGTACATTGAAGGGTATCTTAGCCATTTCTTCCCCGAAATCCGAGATTGAGAAATTCGTTGTCATTTTCATTCCTCCGCAGCCGGCGCAACTCGCGCTCATTCTTCTCCATTAGATCTCGAAAACTCACGACGGAGACTCTCTCAAAAATTGGAAAATCGAGGAGTTGTACGTCGCGGCGACGATGTCGAGGATGCCTTGGAATCTGCTGGATGGGCGGCGGTGAATGCCGGCATCCCGAGCGATGCCTTGCTCGCTGAGGCCAGCGACGTGGATCTCTTGAGGCCAGCGGCACATGCTGAGGAGGAAATTGATGGTGCCGATGAGGAAATCCTTGACGTAACTGACGACAAAGATCTCGACGGAGACGGTGGAGGTTTCGCCATATACGAACTCGTCGGAAACGGACGCCGAAGGTTTGCTAATAAACCTAGAACTAAAGGTGAGTTCAGAGGGTTTCTTGGTCTCTGTTCCTATTTTGTTTGAGTTGTTCTGTATTCCAATTATTCAAATTTTGTATTCCAATTATGCCAAACAATAGGTTCAGTGATGCTAAGACAATTTTGTAAAGCTTTCAAAAAATCCAGTTGCTTATTTGAGATTTCATTTATGCTGATATAAGTATTTTTTCTTGAATTTAGTATTGTCGTTTTTAAATGATTGACAACATATATTGAGTTCTTGTTAAGGTCTCAGTGGTGCTAATTTCATACCTGTATATTGCTAATAATAGTGTACCTTACCTGCTTCCGTTTACATAGTGCGATGCTAAGATTATTGTCTTGTGATGCTAAAAACTGATATACTGCTTTTTTATGAGTTTCAGTAATATTGATAGTGTGATTTTGTGTTAATTTAGCATGTATATGATGCTAAATCTAGTTTGTTTTTGTGCTAATGATATAGTAGCATGGCTATGCTAAAAAAATATGTAGCATTTTAGATTGGACTGCTAAGACACTGCATGTAATGTATTCATTTAAGGTTCCTCACTTTGAATATTTGATGGGATATTTTTGGTGTAATATTCACTACTACAGAAAACCCCCAACAACATCGGTTGTTTTTGCTAATAGGCATCGGTTTTACAACCGATACCTATTAGACCAACGCCTATAACCTGGACTTTAGGCATCGGTTTTACACCCAATGCCTATAATAGACATATGCATCGGTTGTTTGATCATAACCGAATGATATAGTCATCACAAGCTGATGCCTAATGTCCATATACAGTCACCAAAGGCATCGGTTACTGTGAAACAACCGATGCCTATAGTTGCACTATAGGCATCGATTTCACTGTAAACCGATGCCTAATTTTCATTACACGCATCGATTTTTTGTAAAACAACCGATGCCTATAGTGTATCTATAGACATCAATCTTATTCTACAACCGATGCCTAGTGTCCTCTAAGGCATCGGTTATTGGAAAACAACCGATGTCTGTAGGTGAACTATAGGCATCGATTTTTTAATACAAACCGATGCCTATAGTTCACCTACAGACATCGGTTGTTTTCCAATAATCGATGCCTTAGAGGACATTAGGCATCAGTTGTAGAATAAAATTAATATCTATAGATACACTATATGCATCGGTTGTTTTACAAAAAACTGAGGTACACTATAGGCATCGGTTTTTGTTCTATAAAAACCGATGCCTAATGTGATTTGAAGGCATCGGTTGTTTTAAACTTAACTGATGCTTATAGTTTACCTATAGGCATCGTCTTTGACGTGTAATCGATGCTTAATGTCTACGTATACGCATCGGTTTTCTTAAAAGCACCGATGCCTCGTGGCGAGATTTAGGCATCGGTTTGTATCTCACAACCGATGCGTACTGATCGAAGAATTCTTAGCACCCTAAGAATCTTCTCCGCAATAGTACGGAGTCGATTGTAGAGCGGTAGGCTTTCCCGAGTCGTGTCTCTCGAGGATAGATATAATCGGCGTTAAGTATTTTTAATCAATCTCTTGTTATTCTTAGTTAAACTAATCTAGTCTAAGAAAGCATTAATCATTGGTTTGGTTTTTGTGTTGTAATCACTAAACTTGAATTGAAAAGAGAGTTTGAAAAACATTTAGGCAAAGAGAGGAGTTTAAGACTTGCTTGAAAACAATTAGTCTTAATGACACAAATTAAACCTAATTAACAACCTTAATTAAATTGAAACTACTAACTAAGAAAGCTTGTAAATCTAAAAGCTAAAAAGGAGGGAAAGTCAAACTTAAATTCAAAAGAAGTTAAATGCATTTAATAGGTAAAAGTCAAATGTTTTAAAAGTGGAAAGCTTCTAATAACTTTCAAGGCTCCCATGTTGGTTTGAACAAGAAGAGTAAAAAGTTTCAACATGCAAGCTTCAATGGAGTTTTTTACTACAAGAAGAAAAGTAACCTAGAAATTGGAAGAGAATTTGAAAATACCAAGAGAAAAATAACTAAGACTACAAATTAACTACCAACACATACCAACAATAAACAACACAAGAACAACACCAAATAAGGGAAGGATTACTACCAATATTTCATTCCAACCAAAACCTTCAAATGTAGAGTACAATCTTCAAAGCACCAAGTTCAACTTCATAAAATACAATCCACAAATGAGAGAGATGTCACCTTCTCCAACACTTATGAACAACTACTAACTAGCTAATTAACTAAGCTAAATTAAAGGAGCTAACTAAGGATTATATCTAGGGTTTGCAATGGAATAGTGCAAATGAGTTTGGAAGAGATTGAATGGGGTTCAAAATCAACCAAGGAAGGATAAGGTAGGTGAAGGAAAGTGATAGCTTATTTATACAAAAACGCAGGGGCAAAAACGTTAAAAAGGGTCAAAAATCTACGTGTCAGTCGATCGACTGAGAACCAGTCGATCGACTGCCAGTCGATTGACTGAAAGCTGTCGATCGACTGCCAGTCGATCGACTGAATGCCCAAAATCACAAAGCACTCTGCCCGCCAGTCGATTTCATCATCCCAGTCGACCCTTCAGTCGATCGACTGACAGGCAGCTCCAGCTCATTTTCTCGTTTCCGCTCTAATCGTCTGTCGACTGTCGCTCCTCGTTTGTGATGTGTTCCCTTACTTGCTAATTCTAATCCGAGTCGAATGAGATGTCCTGAGCGCGCACGGGATCGCTTCGGTCATCCTACGACTATAAAGATAAAAACGAGTAGAAATAAACGAAAATCCAAAGAAAACCGCACAAAAGTTACGAAAACCAAAACTAATAAAATCGGCCAAAACGACTCCTAATACACATAAAAGCAAACAAAACACATGCAAGCGCGACACAAAATGGTAACAAAAAATACGTACAAAAACATGCAAATCAACCATCCCACACTTAGAATGATTGCTTGTCCTCAAGCAAAACTAATATGGAATTACAAAACCGCCCCAGACAATAAACTAATGCACCAAACCTAATTTGAGACGTCGTATACTACAATGCTTGTTAGCTTGGCTAAAAGGACGACAATGATGCGTTGACTAAGAAAGTTTAGATCGACTACCGAAACCTAAAAGTACTAGGTAACCCTCCAAGTTGGTCCCCTCGTCCTTGCCCCGGCTAAGGTCTATCCACGCTCGAACCGTTAATCGGCTCCCTACTAGCCTCGATTATCTACAACTCTCTTTACACACAAAAAATCTAAAATGGAACGCAAAAAGTGCAAGAATTGCATATTTATTGCGTAAGCACTTCAAGGATTTATAATGTATCCTTGTTTATTTATCATCTCTTTTTTTTCTTTTTCTTTTTATTATTATTATTATTTTTCTTTTTTTTTTGAGATGCCTAAGTACATATAAGGTACTTGAGAAATCAACAGCTCCGATCACTTGTTGCTACTAGCAATTACATTTATTTCCGATTGAGCACATGGAGCAATCGACGACTCCAAAATACAAAGTAAAATCCTATAGAGAGTATTCGATAACAAAGCTAGTTGAGGCACTAGTTCAAAACTGAGCACAAGGATAGCACGAAGCTAAAGCCGAACAAGGTTCCCAACAAGTCAAATTCCCTAAGTACACTAAATTCGATCGACAATCTAAACTGCTTAAACAAATAATCAAAACCGCGTTACTTCGCCAAGGTTCCAAGCAAACATAGCACACACGCTACTCAAATCATCACAAGCAAGCATGCAAGAAATTAAAATCCTAAGACGAACCCTAACCACCCCACACTTATAACCTAGCAATGACCTCATTGCATATTAAGCGAAGTAAAGCGGTAAAAAGTGTAAGGAAAAGAGAACGCCCCTATTTCCGAGCTTGTGTCGACGCGGTCGTACATAGTCCTCTTCGGGAGTCGAGGCAAGCTATCTACAAGAAATGAACAAATAGGGGGGGTTGCAAAAACAAGTGATAAAATATACAAAAAGCGAAAATCTTTTTGGTTTTTTTTCGAAATTTCTACTTTTTTTTAATTTGTTTGGATTTTTCAAGAGTTAGATAAGAAATAAAAGAACATAATCGAATCAAAATAAAACAAACAAAAATAACGTGCCAACTTTACGAAAACAAAAATAAAAAGGATAATCGGAGAATCAATGACGTCTCCTACTTTGGGGTTGGAGGTTCGCGTCCTCGTCCTCTTCTTCCTCCTCGTTTCCATCTTCTTCTCCATCGTTCTCCTCGTCCTGAGGTAATCGGCTCTCGATCAATAAGAGGCGGCTATGGAGGGCACGGTGTGCTCGTTCGTTTCTCGCTTGCCCGGCCCTCAATTCCTCCATGCCGGTGTCGATCCGGTCGAATCTGGCGAACACTTGGCATTGGAACTCGGGCCAACCCATATCGGGACCCGGGCCGGTGCTCGGGCCTTCCTCGCTATGCGGGATCACCGCGTGGCTTGTGCTCGCATCAAAGTGTTGCCCCGAACCGGTGTTCGGGGCTTCCTCTGGCTCGACACCCTCCTCGTGATGTCTCTCTAACTCGGCCTCTTCTTCGTTCGCCTCTTGCGCCTGCTCGTGTACTCGGCGTCATCGCGGGTCTCTCGGGACCTTGGGCGTTTTCAGCACAAGCTCCACCGGCTCGATCCTCTCAAGATTTTCCGCCTCGGGGTCGACACCAAAGTGTCGGGCGAGAAAGGTAATCATGGGTCCCATTCTGACCCGAGCGACACTCCCAGCCCTCGTCCTCCGAATCCCAAGAATCCTGGCTCGGAGAAAGGGATAGGCGGCTAATCGACGGCCGGTGTGAAGGCACCAAAGCATGTAAACCTCATCCTGGGTGAGGTTGGTGCTCTCGTGTTTGCCCATCAGGACGTGGGCGAAGAATTTGTAGATCCCGAGCAATACCAAGTCGGTGATCGCCGTAGCCTGGAAACGCAGAGTTCCACGTCCGCCCGTGATAGTTGCCCAAAATTGATGTAGCGCAAACCCTCCTCGTCGCTCTTCCCACAATACTTGACAATCTAACCCGAGCACCGTATGAAGCACGTCTCGAGTGATCCGGCATTCGACCCCCCAAAAATGAACGGTGAACTCCCCGCTCCCGTGACACTGGTAGGTCGAGAAGAATTTGAGCATTAGTTCTGGGTACGCCGGTGCACGGAGGGATGTGAATTGGCGCCCGTTCAAGGCGTCGATGAAACGGAGCGTCTGTTCCTCAAAATGCTCGTAGTCCCCGTTAGCTACCCACCCTTGTAGGCGTTCAATATCAAAGAAACGTGGACGGGCGTATTGCCGTTAGGCGAGGCTTTGATACATTTCCCCTTCGGCCTCAGAATGAATCGGGAATGGAGCACCATAGATGTGGGCGAGATTGGGGATATAGGCCTCATGAATCTCATCGTCGGAAAGATTAGCCATAAGAATTATACGAAGTGACTCACGAGGGGGATATGAAAAATTTAGCAAAGGAATCGGGAGGAAATGATAAGATGGGAAAACGAAAGAGTTTTAGCTAAGAGTGCTCATTGGGGCATTTCATCGAGCACTTGGTGCGCAGGGTTTTCAATTGAGGGAATTTTGAGAAAATTGGAACAAGATCCTACCCCAAACCCAACCAATTCACAATTAAGAACATCAAGGATCGAGTTTCAAGCGAATTACCTCAATGAATGGCTCGAAATCGAGATTGGAACCGAAAAGCGACTCCCACCCCCCTTTTTTCTCGAAATTGGAAGCAAATGAGGAAAACAAGGAAGAATTTGTGAGATTTCCGAATCTAGGCTAAGTTGGGATGGGGATTACCAGGAAGAGAAATGAAGTTGAGTCGATCGACTAGTTTTTTTTTTAAACTCGTGTCTTTCTCTTCCGCTCTTCTATTTTTTTCTTCGTCTTTCTCTCTGTTTTTGAGTCGAATAGCCATTTAAAAGGACGCCGCGACACTGTAGCAGTCGATCGACTGCTCCTCAGTTGATCGACTGAGCTCACAAAGCTCGAAAACTTACTGCCTCTCAGTCGATTTCGTCCTTCCAGTCGACCCTCCTGTCGATCGACTGGTCCTCAGTCGATCGACTGAACTCGCCAAACTTGAAAACTTACTGCCTCTCAGTCGATTTTGCCCTTCCAGTCGATCGTTCAGTCGATCGACTGGAGTGCGGTCTATCGACTGCTGGGCAGCAGCCAACTTCCCATTTTCGATTTCCTCCATTCTTGAACCATCATGATTTCTCCTACAAAACCCGAAAAGAAAGAAAAACCAAAGTTAAAGATCAATTGAAAATAATATATACAAAAATCGAAAGAAAATGAGAAAGGGGGTTAGGAAGTCGTGGGTTGCCTCCCACGTAGCGCGTTTGTTTAAAGTCGTTCTCTCGACTATCCTCCTTTGATCAAGGTCTCGTCGGGGGCACGTCTTCTAAATCCTCCTCCTCCACGGTCACGAATTCGAGATCCATGTCGGTAAGGCTTGACTCGTGCGCCATTCACTTGGAAATGCTCGTTCGTCTTGGGATCCATCAATGTCACGGCTCCGAACGGGGATATCTTCTCGATCGTGTACGGTCCGCTCCACTTAGATATGAGTTTCCTGGGAAATAAGGCAATCTGGGTATTGTAAAGGAGCACTTGCATCCCTTCTTCCAACTCCTTGGGCACAAGCTTCTTGTCGTGGAGGAGCTTCATCTTTTCTTTGTAAATTCGAGCACTCTCGAACGCCTCGTTTCTTATCTCGTCAAGCTCCTCGATTTGGAGCCTCCGCTCCTCGCCGGCTTGTTGCAAATCATAATTGCATGCCCGGATGGCCCACCAAGCTCTATGTTCTATTTCGACCGGTAGGTGGCATGATTTTCCGTATACAAGGCGATAGGGGCTCATTCCGAGAACCGTCTTGTGGGCACGGTCTTCTCGAGAATGTTCTTGATTTGACGGTTGCTCGTCTCGACTTGACCGGCCGTTTGGGGGTGGTATGGCGTGGATACCTTATGAACGACTCCATAGTTTTTCAACACCCTTTCGAGTAGCTTGTTGTTGAAGTGTTTGCCGTCATCGCTAATAATCACCCTCGGAACTCCGAATCGACTAAAAATATTGCCCCGCACAAACTTCACCACAGTTTCGCCATCGTTCCTCCTCGTCAGGGTTGCCTCAATCCATTTGGAAACGTAATCAACTCCAACCAAAATGTATTCAAACTCATGAGACTTCGGGAAGGGACCCATGAAGTCAATCCCCCACACGTCGAATATCTCGACGGCCAAATTATACGTCATCGGCATCTCGTTCCTTTTTCCTATACTTCCGGTCCCCTGCCTCCTAGAAGCAGACATTATCCTCTACAAAGTCTTGAACAGAAAAAATGGATCTTCCCCAAGAAATCTTGATGGACATATTCTTACGCCTCCCTACGAAATCGATAGGTAGGCTTAGGTCTTTATCAAAAACATGGTGCAACTTGCTCTGCACCCCACAGTTCATCAAATCCCACCTCGCTTGAAAAATACCCCGCCAAGAATATCTCAGTCTCATCACCCCATCTAACATCATTCGCTCCATTGAAATCATAAAAGGCAACATTAACACCGTTTCAAGAGAGCTCGAATTTCCAGGTGTGTGCAGATTGGTTTTGTGTTCATGCGATGGGTTACTACTGCTACTCAATCTAACTGGTGGGATGGTTTTGGTGAACCCCATTACTCTGGAGCAGATAGGACTACCTCCTCCACCTCTGTTTAGGGGTGAGACTACCCATGTCGCATGTGGATACAGGTATGATAATGCCAGAGATGATTATAGTTTGGTTTTACTTTTTATTGCGATTTGGATTATGATGGCCCATTCGTGCCTAACCGTTGTCGTGGTACATATGTGTACTCTGTGAAAACGGGTGTCTGGAAAAGGCTTAAGACCTCGCCTTATGGTAATTTAGTAATTTTCATCCCCTGCGGAAGTTTTTTCAACGGGGCTACCCATTGGCTGCATTACAAGATGAGTGAATTGGAAAGCTGTAGTTTGTATTAATTGCTTTAGATTTGGTTACCGAGGCATATTTCGAAATCACCCCACCTGTTGGTGTCAATGTGGTTAGCGAGTTTTCAACAAATGCACTTGTGGTTTTTAGGGGATGTCTTTGTTTGGTGGATAGGGAAACCGGTTACCAAAGAACGGATGTTTGGCTTATGAAAGAGTATGGTGTGGCAGGGCCTTGGACGAAACTCAACATTTATTGTAATGGAGTTTTGTCTTGGTTCACGCCTTTGTGTTTTGTTGGAGATTAGGAGGATGAGGTTGTTTTGATGGCTGGAGCTCGTTTGGTTGTTTATAATGTGAAAGATCAATCATTGAGGTCCTTGGTCGTCGACAATGGGGGTTATTATAAATTTCAAGATAAAGGCTACTTTACGGAGAGCCTTGTTTCGCCCTTTTGCGGTCGCCACGGTAAATTTTATTACCAATGAAATTAAAACATAATTATATCTTTTGAAAGACTTGTTTGTTCATTTAAGCCTAAACTTTGACTATCACAAAATTAAACTTCCATAAAATGTATGAAATTTACGAATTCTGGAAATTCAGGGCCAAAAACATAAACATCTAAAATTTTAGGGTGCAATCTAAAAATTCCTAAAACTGTTTGTAATAAATATACCACATTTCAGTCTAAGGGTGCTATTTCGACAATCTGCTTGGAAATGGCCTGGAGGCAAACATCTGAGTTCACTGTGGGAAGAGGAAAATGCAATTGTGATGATGATGTCGTTTGTCAGACATCATGGACTGACCTCAATCCCGGGATAAGTTGTCCAAGATTTCATGTAAGTGTTGAATTTCTTTCCTATTTTTAGATATTAGGGCTAATAATTATTTGGGGTTTTTGTATAATATGTTAACATGGGATCCAATTGTAGTTAAAATGACTGTTACTTAATATTTCTGTGGTTGTGTCGTGCTTTTGCTTGACTTTTCTGATAGTCTTCATTTTTTGTAGTTAAAGGGGTTGTTTGCATTAATTTTGATTGGAGTAAATTATATTGTAGGAGACTAAAGGGTGAGATTTTTTCAAATGGCTTGAGGACCCACTGTGCCCAAGAGCTGCTCAAATTATTCTGGGGCTTTTAAGACGAGCAAATAAATTTGAAGCTGAAGTTCAAGTGTTGGAGGCTGACGTAAAGAGACTTGAATTAGATGTGAAGAAGCACAAAACAAACCTGAAAGCACGTGCAGCTGAAAATTATAAGCTTGAAGAATATGTTAAGAAGAAGCAAAATCGGGAACGTTGGTTGTGCACGACGCTTTTGATTATTTGGTTTGTTATCTGGATAAAAAAAACACTAAAAGGTGTCTCTATGGTGTATGTGGTTTTAGTGTGTTGTACGCTGTTTATTGTTTGACTTTCTAGGTATGAAATCGAGAAAGGGAATTTTCTAATGTGATTGTTCCGTTGTTCATGTGTTGGGATCGGGAGAGTAATGTTTTTTAATCGAAGGATAAATTAATCCAGTTTTTATGTTTCTTATTTTCCATAGAAGTTGGAAAATGGAATCTTAAATTAATTGAGAACACAGGGGATTCGTTAATAAATGCTAGGAGGAGAGAACAAACACAACCAATCTTAGAGGTTATTAAATGGCTGACACATAAATAAAAAGGCTATAAAGTAATTAATTTTTGGCCTCATAACAACCATTATTGCAAAAGATTAAGCATTCACATAGTCCAAACATAAAATAATTTCCCATTATATATGATTCCATCCCAAACACATCTAAAATTGCAAAAAAAAACAAAACAAACTAAAGATGGGAGATCTAAGAGATGAAGGGCGAAGGTTGAGTCGAGTGGCAAACATAAGTCTTCAAGCATCTCTTGGCAGCCAGTAAGGATAAGGCAACCATCTGATGCCCAGCTTTGATACATCAACAACCCAATGCTGATCAGCAAACCCTATAATTGTAGCCTTGACCTGATGACCATTACCTCCTGGGACCACATGCTCAGTCCAGAAGTCCTTTGGAATGGCCTATAAAAAGCTCGCATGATTAGAAGATGCTAACGTCAAATCAATAATTGGTGGAAAGTGTATTAGTTGCAGATAATTTAAAAAATCTTCAAATTACTATTCGTCCAAGCTCTAGAACAGTCTTCGATACTGGTACTTTGAAAGAAGGAAAATGAGTCAGCTCAAGGTCAGGATCTTTCACACATACAAAGCGATTGCTTGAAATGCCTTTGCCGTCAAAGACTATTACGTCAAAAATATAAGGCTTATTACTTGTGAAGACAACGGAATAGTCCTCTCTAATTTTGTTGTCCTCCACAAAATTGAGCCACTCGCCTTTAAACCACGCGTACAATAAAGAAAAAAATAGAGTATAAATGCAAACTCTCAGTCGTATCTAGTTTGCGGAAACTTAAACAACACATCAAGAATGACATTATTATATACATACGAAGAAATACAATTCATAATCATTCGTATCACCGTCTTGAACACAGAAGAACACAAATAACACAAATCGAATAAGGGTACTTAAACACGCAAAGTTGTTCATCAACAAACTTGAGTTAGTTTTGGAGAGAACAAAACTGGTCACCATCTTCACCAAACAACTCCACTGTGACATCCCAAGTCCGCCCAATGGGATTGCGTAATTGAAAATCCTTGGTCGGAAGCTCTGCAAAAAAATGGATAGTTTTCTGCGGAATATGCTGCAATTGTGTCCACAATTATTTAGAATTACAAAAAATCATACAACACAAATCAGAAAATATATATCAGAATAGAAAAAGAAAAAAAACCCAGATGAAATAAAATCACATATACATGAAACGTGACAGCGGCATGAGAATGGTCTTGGTGAATGTCGGAATTAAAGTCATCCTTAATCTGGGATAGAAGATAATTCGGCAAGATGTGTGGACGAATTTTTGAAGGCCGATTTTGTTTTTTCCGAGGGTTTAATATATCGTAAAGATTAGGGTTAAGCTTCGGTTGTTTGAAAAGACTCAATGCATATTCACTGCTGGTAAGAAAAATGCGGGAAAGAATGTCAACCACACTAGTACAAAAATAGGATTCAAGAACAGACATTTAAGAACGCCTCAGGAGGCGGCGTTCTTGAATGTCAGGCGGTAGCATTTTTGTAATAAAAGTGTCACATACCAGAACGTCTTTTTTAAAGACGTTCTGATATACTGGATATCCAGAACGTTATTAAAAAGACGTTCTTGTATATTAGATATCAAGAACGTCGTTAAAAAAGACATTTAGGTATTTTAAATATCAAGAACGTCTTTAAAAACGACGTTCTTGTATTTTAAATATCGAAAACGTCTTTAAAAAATATATTCTGGAATGTTGTACTATTAAGAATGCCTCTCTCAAGGACGTTTTGGATTAAAATTTATCTTTAATTAATTAATATTCATTTCATCCCTTTCATCTCTTTCATCTCCCCGCTCGCCCGCTCCTCCGAAAAAAACCCTCCCACTTTCCCCAAAATGTCAGGGAATCGAAACTCCCCAAAATCTCATTGAATAGAAATTCCCCAAAATCTCATCCCTGCGCAAGCCCAGCCTGCTCCCCGTTTTTTCCCAATTTCTTCAAAAAATCTCGAAACTTCATTGTCTCCGGTGCCGGTTAACCGGATTAATGGAGCCTTACCCTCCGAATGCCTCAACCTTCCTACCCTCACATCCAATTATGTCAAACACAACCCCAATTTGAATAAGCAAAACCCCCTGCGATTTTGAGCGCCGATCCCCTTTTGGGGAAAAATGGCGACTCCTCGTCCGGCGGCTCTCCGGTTGAATTCCACCCTCACAGACCTTCGACACTTTCTGTAGGTACTACCACGGCCATCAATTTCATCAATCGTGTCCTAATTGATTCCAATTCAAATCGAGAGGTCCGATCCCCTTTTGGGAAAACAGGCAAAATTCTTGCCGGTGCCTTTCCCGTTCAATTCGGGTTGTACAATCCTTCCCTACAACCAGTCGAAGATATCCCAATTGTCAATTTCAAAGAACGTGGCCCAATTGACGAGGTGGTGTCGGCAGTCTCCCCCCGGCCTGTCAGCCCCGATAGTCTCCCCCCGGTCAAATCGTCTGTTGAAGTGGTGTCGGCAAGCAAGCCGAGTAATAATCGCACTCTTGGCTTTGTTAACAGGTCCATCGACATCTCGGAGGCCGTCTTTTTAGTCTCGGATCGTGTGCAAGCCTCAGATTTTGAACACGCCGTGGTTAAGGACGATCGGCTCTGATTCTAGAGTTAAGTCATTTTTCAATTCGACGAGGTGTGATTTTGCGGGGGAGAGTTTGAGCAAGTACGAAGTCTATTTGATGAAATGCGTGGTGGCAGATGGTCAGGAGCACGTGCTGGGTGAATATGGGAGAGGTTTGGAGAACGGAGAGCTTGAAATGGGGAGGAGTTCTATTAAAAATGCGCTTTATGCGTTGGCGGAGATGATTGAGAAATGGGATGCGAACGGAGGGGGTAGAAATGAAGGCTTGAGAGACAAAGAGAGAGAGGCATTGAGGTCGCTGTTGAAGATGCTTGGAGAAGTTGAGGAATTCTGTGATTGTATTAGTGGAATAATCGGGTTAGTGTTGATGATACTTTCCTTTGTTGCTTTGTTGTTTTTTATATGCTGTCTGTATATTTATTTGATTTTGTAGGGTTATTAGAAGAAGATAATATAGTAAATATTATGTTAAATTCATTGATTGCGTAAAATAAGCTTCGATACAAAAATTTATATCATGGAGTCGCCTAAATGTTTCACTTGAATCCTGTTCATGCAGTGCTACGTAGGTGATTGAGGAATTCTTACTTGGCATTAACTTTATTCATCTAATATGATGGGTTTCTCCACATCTCCAGGAAAAGTCATAAATTGTGGATTTGGATGATGCCAAGCCGTTGCAACTAAATGGGGGTAGCGTTGAATTTGAGGATGTTCACTTCAGGTAAACCTCAATTGTTCTGGTTAGAATTTAGCATGATATTGACTTTGAGTAAAATGTTTAGACCATTTCTCACTGCCCTAATCTAATAACTAAATGAATAAGCTATCTACCAGAACTCCTACAGCCTAAGACTAAATTATTTCTGAATATCTACAACTCGTTAATGTGATTCCTTTAAACTAACCCATTCATTCAATCACAATCATGAATTCTGAACTCACGTTGAAACTGACATTTATTGGGTTTTGTTCAAACTGCTCTGCAATCTAATTCATTTCGATTCGTGTTATTTGCTGTTTTAAACATCTCAAGTGGCTAATATATATGATATCCAATGAGTTTGGTTGAATATATTTCTGGACAAGGATCACATAGAATGTTGCTACTAAATGCTCAACCTTTGTTCTGCTCATGCAGTTACCTGCCGGAAAGGAAGATTCTTGATGGTATATCATTTGTTGTTCCAGCTGGGAAAAGTGTGGCTATTGTTGGAACCAGTGGAAGTGGTAACTAGATTGTTATATTTTTCTTACAATTATGATTTTTCTTCAGGTCTAGTAATTGAGATGGTTAGCTGTCATGTGGTTCTTTTTTGATTAATTATTGCAGTTTAAACCGATTAAATGTGTTTCTCATAAGAAACTTGTCACAACACATGTCGAACTCATGATAGTTAGAAATCTTTGTTTTTATGCTCCATTTAACAAAAGTGTAACCTTCATTGAACTGTTTGGGCCATCAGTTAAGACACTACAAGTTTGGATTGGCCGTAGGTTATTGCATTACCCTCACATAAGACAATACCAGTTTGTATATTTTCATGTATTGGCATTCCCTACAAAGCAAGCCAGAAGTGGTTCTGCCATCTATGCATCAACTGATGCAGCTTAGACATATTTTATGTGAGTGTTGGCTTGGGATATAGGGCTTGACATTGATGTCTATGTTATTCCTTTTCTTTTAATAAGTTATTTTGTATTTTGTTTTCTATCTTCAGCTTTAATTTTAATATATCTGCACTTATTCGCAGGGAAGTCGACCATTCTAAGACTGCTTTTCAAATTCTTTGATACACATTCTGGATGTGTAAGACTAAAAACTCTTTCTTTTGTACAAGTAAAAGGGTTTACTCCCTGCTTGGAATGTCTTAAGCTGCTTTATTTCTTTTAGTGTTCCCATCGGCATTTCTCTGCTTTCTCCGATAAAGCATGTTCTCACATAATCTGTCAGTGCTTGCTTTGTTTAACAGCTTATAATAATACCATCTTCCTTGTTCCGAATTGCCAGCAAAAGAAAAACAATGAAAGAACTTAAATAACAATCATAATCTCTTTTTTCTTATTAATTCCACTGACACCTTTATATTGGACAGAAAAAAATAGATGGTCAAGATATTCGGACAGTGACTCTTGAGAGCCTTAGGCAGTCCATTGGTGTTATTCCTCAAGATACTGTGAGTTTGCATTATTACCTATGAATTTGCTTCACCAGTACTGATTAGTTTGCTGCATGGGAAATCTTAATCACTTGATACAATGTTTCGATGACTGATGATTTGTACTTTACTGGCAAGTGCTGTTCAATGATACCATATTCCACAACATTCATTATGGTCAGCTTTCAGCAACAGAAGAGGAGGTTTCCTGAATTTCCATGTTGTTAACTGAGTGATTGTCCACTTTATACATTTGGTACTGATTTGCCATGTAATATTAGGTATACGGTGCCGCTTGTCAGGCAGCGACTCATGACACCATAATGAATTTCCCAGAGAAGTATTCGACGGTGGTAGGGGAAATGGGACTTAAGGTATGTTCTGTATTGTCTCTCTTTCCAGTCCCATCATCATCAGAAGTACAAACATTAAACCCTTTTTGCTCTGATGAGTTGGTGCTGGCAGTATTTCAGGTTCGCCTAAAGATATTTTCTTAGAATGAGCTAAATTTGTTTTTTATCTGTAGAGCAGTTACACTTGAATCCTGTTCATGCAGTGGTACAACCCCTTTTAAAAGGTAATTAATTCGTCGCCACCAACCTGGCCGCAGCCTCTAGCATATTGCCGAGGCTGGTTTGTTTGTTTTGGAGTAATTGCTTGGGCTTGCCTTATTCTCAGTTGTAATTACACTTCTTTTTCCTATTTCTTTTTAGTGGTTTTGTGAAATTAGATAGTGGTGTGTGGTAATCGCTTGCAAATTCAAGATGAAGTAACCCAAGTGGTGATTCACGAGCTCATTCATGCGTACGATGAATGTCGTGCTGCAAATTTGGACTGGTCTGACTGTGCCCATTACGCTTGCAGCGAGGTTATTTATACTCTAAATTGAAATCAAACTCCTTTTATTTTATTTTGTTTTTTTACTTTTTGGTTTTTATTTTTACCAATATGTAACTATGGTTCTTATCATTCATACATGTAAATGAAATATCTCACATGCATTTTAACTCGTGTGGCAGAATCACCTTGATCTCCATACCCGGTGAAATGGCCAAAGATATTTATTGTTGTTTCACATGTTAGAGAGTTCCTAAACACGGTCTGACTTCTCATATCTTGACTGTTTATGCTGGATATTAGGGAACAACACTTAGGTTCTTAACTTGTAAATGTTGAATGTATTTACTTTTTATTTCTTACAGGTGGTCACGGATATCCTTCACCTCAAGAGCTAGAGACCAAACGAGTTTTGCTAGATATTTTTAAAGTGAAGCAACAGAAGAGCACTGAAGCTGGTACCATTCCAAGCTTCTACAAGAAGGTATATCTTGAAATTGGGTGATTTCCTATGTTAACGTTCTGTACTTCTTCTCCTGAGAACTCGTACATCTGTTTCGTAATTTCAGAAACCTGAAGAAGGTTCCATCAGTCATAGAGTCATAGGGTCTAGAGGCTAGCAAATTATCAGTTTCTCAAGGTATTTGGTCTTGATTTTTGTTTCAACCCGTAGATCTGATTTTATTCCAGTGCCAATATTATATTAGCTTAACATCCTTGACTTTGAGTGTGCAAATTAGTCTGTTTTGTAGCTTTTGGTGTAGGTTTTTGTTTCCTGGTTTAAACTAATATGCCCGCACCCTCATGGGCGAGTGTGGGGGAATTCGTTTTTCTTTCAGTTCATTATCAGTTGTTTCTTGCAGTAGTCACAATTGAACTGTACTTCAGCTTGTAGACTGTCAGAAGATGCTTGAATATACTTGGTTTTTGATCCACGATTAAAAATAATGATTTTCTTTAATCAGAAACAATCTGATCTTTTGCTGAATGCTGATGACCTGGACGCTATGTGGGTTTGCCTGAGGGAGAATTGTGTTATCGATGATGCAACTGGTGCTGAAAAGGTAAGTTATTGTTCATCCATATTTTCCAATTTTCTTTTGGTTTCTCTTTTGATCCTCAAGCGCAGTTGCCTTGCATGCCTGGAGATAATAATGAATGTAGTCCATAAAAAGTGTCTATTCTGATATTAGTGGAGTATAAGTTTTTATTGAAGATCTCTATTTGAATAGCCTCCAATGAGTTACTTATCCAACATGCATCATCACATGCTCCCTAAATATGAGACTCAATTAGTGCCTGATAGGCGAGAAATTGTCATTTATTTAATGGTTTAATTCATATATTTTTATGTGCTTAATATTCTTATATATATTTATTTCTCGCATATTTATTATTATAAGTGGAGGAGCACCAATTGTGTATTTCTCTCTTATTTTGCATTAATTAGGTGCTAAATTGTTGAGTTAAAGAATACATGAGAGTTGCACGAGGAAACGAGAGACAAAACTGGCGAAGAAAATAAAGAAAGGACAATTCTGGACTTTCTAGATGGGCTATTGCTGGGATCAACTGTTATAGAAAGTGCCGCTGACTGCTGCCCACAAGAACCGATATCGTTCGATGTACCTGCCTACAGAGCTCTCTGTCACGTCAGTCGACGCAGAACCGATGTGAATCGATGCGCCCGCCCAGCTTGGCGTTGGGAGTCCTATTTCTGCGAGGAAACCGGTATAGAAAGTGCAGGAAACAGTTATGGAAAGTTCCAAACCGACATAGAAAGCGCTGAAATCCTATTTTAGCCAGGGAACTTGTTCTCCAAGACATGAAAATTAAATAACTAAATAATTAACGAAAATAATTAAAAACACATAAACAAAACAAATAAGAAAATAATAAATAATAATAAAATAAGTTTCCAGTCCTAGTTCAGTTTCCACCCTCGTTCCATTCATTTAACCAATTGCAATATAAAATTC